>ML322969.1:0-16093 GCA_005239505.1 Nicotiana paniculata | reverse complement strand
TAATATTTATAGCAAAAAAATAGTATAGAATTTGGGTGTGGTCAAAAAATAGTTGTTCACAGTGCGGTTCACACTTTTTCAACACTTGGCCAATGTTTTTCGAGCACGGTACCTACAATGCACACTCATTCCTGCAATTCACTTCAAAACCAGTTAGCTCAAAACAAAACCTATCTAAAAGAGAAGAAAAAGAAAAATAAAGTGAAACATGGGTTGCCTCCCAAGTAGCGCTCGATTTAATGTCGCGACACGACGCAGATTACCACCAATTACTTGAAATGAATTACCGCCACGACATGGCGATCATCAAATTTTCCAAGATAATGCTTCACCCAGTGACCATTGACTCTAAACACTTCATCATTTTATTTTGAAGTCTAATGCACCAAAGGGTGTCACATTCATAACTTCAAACGGACCACTCCATGTAGACTTCAATTTTTCCGGAAACATCCGTAACTGAGAGTTGAACAATAACACAAGATCACCTTCTTTGTCACGACCCAAAATCCATAAGGGTCGTGATGGCGCCGGACGCCACAATCAGGCAAGCCAACACTCAATGGTTAATTAAATTCCTATTTTAGTATTTTGAAAATCGTTACTTCTTATTTCATTATATAAAGATCAAATAAAGTTACCGAGTAAACCACGATGTTTTAAATAATTCAATCGACAAATACATCCCAAAGTCATCCCAGAACCCGGTGTCACAAGTGCATGAGCAATTTCTAAGGAAAATCAAATAAAATACAATAACCATTCAGAATACAAATGGGACAGTAAAGAAAGTACAATACATCCGAGGAAGACTATGTTGGCTGCGGGTCGTCTCGAGGGGAGCAGCTCTCCTAAGTCTCCAGGTCAGCCACATCACTGCGTCAAGCGGGGCCACTAGATATACATGTACATGTGCAACAAAAATGCAAGACAAGTGGAGTATGAGTACGAAAACAACGTGTACCCAAAAAGTATCCCGCCTAACCTCCAAGAGGTAGTGACGAGAGGTCAAATTTGACACTTGCTAGAGGTCAATTTTAATAAAATCAAGGGTGACACTAAGCATGGATATCATAGATAATTAACAAATAGTGATAGGAAATAACAACTTCTTCCACATTTACAAACTTTAAATCTTCGTCATTTCAGTTGACAACTTATAATTCAAGGCCAGTAAATAGTTAAAAAAATCTCAGAAAGTACTCAGCAAATATCATGTGCAAGAAATGTCGAGGGTCGAACGGCTCGAACCAACGATAAATGTAAAATGTGCATTGTCGAAGGGTCGAATGGCTCGAACCATAGATGCATCTATTACCCCGCTCGCGAATCGATCATGCGACGTGGTCATATATAAATAATAGAGTGACCCTGCTCACGAATCATACATGTGACTCAGGTACTCATAGACACATTCACACAATAAATTCACATTTTATTAGGAAAACAATCACCCAAGGAGGTGATAAAATTCTCTTTTAATGGACGCGAAGATAGTATTTAAATCTTTTCCAGAAATTTATTTACCAAGTTCGATAAGGTTTAATCGTTTCCAAATTCATCAATAAAGTTACAAGCATAATAGTAGCTACGCACGGATTCCCGTTACCTCGTGCGTACGTAGCCCCTACAAATAGCAGCAGGTATTTAATTATTTCACCTATGGGGACAATTCTCTCTTACAAGGTTAGAAAGGAGATTTACCTCGCTCCGCAACAAAATTCAAGATTTCCAATAAACCTTTGCTTCGCGAATTCGTGTCCGAAAGCCTCAATTCTAGTCATAAGCAATTCTAAATACTCAATACAAATCGAAGGAATTAATTTCATATGAATTTACTAATTTTCCGGATTAAAATCTGAAATTTGACTCAAAAACAGCCCATGGGGCCCACGTCTCATAATCCAACGAAACTCACAAAATCCGACAACCCATTCTGATACGAGTTTAACCATATAAAAATTATCAAATTCCGACATCGGATTGGTTTTCAAATCTTAAATTTTTATTTTTGGAAGATTTGCTAAAATCATATTTTTCTTCAATAAACTCATGGATTCATGATGTAAATGAGTATGGAATCATGAAATATAATCAATATAGGATAAGGAACACTTACCCCAATGTTTTCCCGCAAAAATCGCCCAAGAACCGTGCTCCAAAAATCCAAAACGAAAATGAAGGAAATGAGCATTTTTGGTCCTTAAGTTTCTGCCCATCCGTCATGAAAAGTCCATTTTCGTCACTAAAAGTCCACTAGAAACAGCTTTACCAGCCCCTATACAATCAATCATAACTTTCTGTACAAATGTCTAAATGTTGAATAGTTTGTCTTTCTGGAAACTAGAATGCAAGTGTTACAACTTCCATATTTTGAAACGTTTCAGATTCATTATAGATTGCAAGATATGAGCTTCCAAAATCGACTCCACGCATCAGAAATTCTCTGGTGAACAGCTTCTGCAACAAAATTTCAGCAGCTTTCTTTGTCCGAAATCCATTCCGTTAACCTTCCGAAATCCACCTGAGGCCCTCAGGACCTTAAACAATTATACCAGCATGTCCCAAAACATGATACGAACTCGCTCGAGGCTTCAAATCACATCAAACAACGTCGAAATCATGAATCGCATCCCAATTCAAGCTTAATGAACTTTAGAACTTGAAACTTCTACATTCGATGTCGAAACCTATCAAATCACGTCCGATTGACCTCAAATTTTTCACACAAGTCACATTCGAAATTATGGACCTACTCCAACTTTTGGAATTGGAATCTGACCCTGATATCAAAAAGTCAAACTCTCGGTCAAACTTTCAAAAATCTTCTATTTATAACTTTCGCCAAATGACCCCGAAATGATCTACGGACCTCCAATTCCACTTCAGAACATGCTCCCAATACCAAAATCACCATACAAAGCTACTCCCAGACTCGGAATCCCAACGGACATCGATAACATTGAAATACACCTCAACCCAAATTTATGAAATTCTTCCAAAATGTCAACTTCCTTAATAGGCGTCGAAATGCTCCTGAGTCATCCAAAACCCGATCCACGCCCAAGTCCAAAATCATCATACAAATCTGTTGGAACCTTCAAATCAAATCACGATTCGGAGATCGTTTGCTCAAAAATTACACTTTAGTCAATTCTTCCAACTTAAAGCTCCCGAAATGAGAATTTTCTTTCTAAATCAACTCTGAACTTCCTGAAATTTAATTTCGATCATGCATGCAAATCACAATACTTGAAGTAAAGCTACTCAGGGCCTCAAATTGCTGAACGACACGCTAGAACTCAAAATGACCGGTCAGGTCATTACATTCTCTCCCACTTAAACATATGTTCGTCCTCTAACGTGCCAAGAACTACGCCGGAGTTGTCTCAAATCACCGTTTAACACTTCGTGCACCTACCCTTGCTACCATAACCCAGTTGAGCATATTAGCTCGAACAAATCTGAAGATTCTCCCTTTTTCTTAGTTAAGTTAGCCTTGGAGCCAAATTCCAACATATGAAATTCTCTACCAGGCTTGCTTCCAACATACAAACACCGTATCAATCACCACACGATGCACCGATACATGATTGCATACCTTCGCTGAATTCACACTATGCACTACATAACTCACATGACCATAATAACATCATCTGATAACAATAGCCCAAATTCCCCGAATCTGATGCTCCCAATGCACCTCCTGACATATATAAGTCATGTCCCAACTTTTGAAATACCGCCACGAAGGAAGAGATGTGTAGAAACTCATAACCAACTACCGAGTCAATAAATCATTAAGTCTATACTCCTGACAATAACCATTACCTCATTTTGAACCAAATAATGGTAATTGCTCTTTAATGTACTTCATATAATCCGATCGCATTGATCCTTGATCTAATAACCTCGTCTCACCCAGTACGAGCTGCTCAGGTAACAGTCACCGCAAACATGACCAAAAGTGTCATATGATGCCACAATGTTCCAATAAGCTACAAATTCAAGTGCGATACATAAGGAAAACGAACTCTGGAAGGGACTACTCAACCCACGAAACCAATATGAACTTTCCTTAGAATGTGGGAAAGAAAACACACAAAAATAGATATTGGGAACTGTACTCAACATCATACTATTGTGGCGTGCAACCTGATCCAAATAACATACCCGTGGTGGTGTGCCACCCCATCCACACATAAAATCCACATAAGGAGATAGACACCGAGATAAATTTCTCACTACTACAAAATACCAAATATCGGTCACAAGCACGCTAAGTGCATAATACCATCCATGGGGAGACAGATAGCGCCATATTCTACAAAACTCAAGCCCTATTGAGGTGCGATATATGATCTGAATCTCAAGAGCCATCCTGCTCACATAACACCATCGCTACGCGGAACCTCAACACATACGAATTTATCAAGCTGTTTCACAACTCACACGGCACACTCATAATATTACATGAAATGGAAGTTGATGGAACAACATCTAATGTTCTAATACCTCTCCATGAGAAGCGCTATACCAAAATGAACACACCTGACTCTTATGGAGCCCATAATCATATTTAAATCCATCCACAACCCTCGAGTCAATTCCGCTCGCACCAAATTAGGCTAATGGCCTTACCTGGGTCCATAATAACCCACTTTTTCTCATAAAACGCAAGAACAACCATCACAGTCGGAGCAAAACCCCTACATCCGCAACCAAATGAACCGAGCGCACTCCAGGCATAAACTCTCAAATAAACAATATTATACTTCTGTATACTTGGTCTGAATCTTCAATCAATTATGTGACTTCATGTCACACTAATACGATCTCCCCGTGGTCACGCTCCCACGACCTTCCATACCAGGTAATAAGTCTGCACATTCACACCATCGATCACACTAATGCTGTAAAGCCAACCAAGAAACCTGCAACCAGAATGCAAAGCCTCTTACACCACCACCGATATCAGGTGATGCTGAAGACGATACCGGCTTACTATAAACATCCAAATTCCTTTCCTTGCTCATCCGAGCTCGTGACATCCTTGTCAACACCGAACCGCAACCTTGATCNTAGATCGAACCGCAACCTTGATCCTTACCTCAAATTCCATACTGCTCACTGCACCTAACACGCCAATACGAAATAGCACAAGAATTCCATCATAACTCCTGAACCTCTATTAGGGCGAACACTTTATCACATAGAAACCTTTTTACTTAACTCAATTTAAGAGAACCATAACGACACACGAGTGAATTCTCATAATCACAAAACATGAAAATCCTCAGGCAATATCCTATGCCTCCATAATCCTTCCGGGATCTGCCTACACTTTTCTAAATTTCCACTACTCGCGTCATTCTCAAACTCTACCTATGCAGGACATAACTGATTCACCCGGATACCCCAAACAGAAACTGATACGGCACTTAGCCTCGCGATCAACNGCCCCCCCACTTTGCTCAAGTCGTAGGTCAAGATGAACAATAACTCATAATGCCCATACGCTAACACCGCCACAATACCGCAATGAGATTAAATTAAACCTTCCATAAGCTCATATAACACGACCCATCTTATACCGTAATCCAATTCGCACTCACCTTTGAGTGATTTCATTCCACGAGAATACTTTGTCTCTAAGACCATGAACTGTTCATTCTCTCCTTGCACGCATATTCACATCTTCGACCGGTACACCCATCCTGACAATTCCTTCATGAATTCGAAGTCATTTTCCTCCAAATGCTACTCTGCACGTTAAAGATATCATAGAACATTTTGTGCCTCATATCATAATCCGCTACAAAAGCTCGATTCTTAACCATATCGCAGGTTTGAAATCCTTAGGCACCGCATTTTAACCTTTGAATTCACCAGGACCGTTGTTGAGAGGCATCCACTCTGGATTGGTCCCGAATATAATCAACTTCATGGCTTCGTTGGTACCTAAACACCCATCTTGAATAAGCACTCGACTGAATCACTTCCCTTGCAAATTACCTCTGTACTAAGCATAAATATTGAATCTTTCCAAAGCCTAAACCTGATTCCATAAGGCCAACCTTTGCACACATTTATCAAATCATATGCTCAATTACTGCTCATGTCTTCTTCCCTTAGTTGTAATAACCCACTGCAAAAATTTCCAACTAACACCTTCCAATGACGATGTACTGCACAATCTCTACGACATCAATACCCCATCCTACACCCGTTCTCATTTACCAACTTTACCAGTCCATCCGCTCCTCATGGATATCTAATAAATGCGCGACAATATATTCTAATTCACAACTATGTTGCATCCTTCTTCATATCGAAAAACTCCTCTCTGTTGTATCCAATCTTCTACCGAAATAGCTAATATTTAAATTTAAGCCCGTGGACCCAATCAACATCCACTAAAATTCTCAAATCGCTCCAAACTTCTCCTCAAGATGTGAAGCGATCTTACCACAGAACTCATATGCTACGCTGCCACTCTCCCACTTTGGTCAAACTAACTCCTTTAAGCAACTGCTCTACTTCCGCTTCTTATACCTGGACTTCTAGAAATTTAACCATTTCTTGACACTACCCACGTGTCGTTCCTCATCGTATGTTGCCCAGTTGTTGCCTCAAATAAATATCATTCTCTGTAGCACTCAAACCAGCAGACCACCACAACTTCAAAACTCTCCGAAGATCATCTTTCTCGAGCCGCCGACGATAGAAACACCGATCCGATCATGAACCACCACACACCATGATCTCTAACAGTCTCTTCCCGGACACCATTTCACAATATCGTGCCACGAAGGAAAATTTGAAGAAGATCATAACACCAGCGAACTTAACACATTCTATTTGATCAAAGACGACGATTACACATCACAGATGAAGATTCCACCTCACTTGAAAACACCAAGTCTTATTACTCTATCAACCCAAACTCGAACAATTCCCGGAATCATGCTCCGAGTAGAACTCCTATCAAGTCATTCATTGCCCCGACGTATGGTCAAGCATCCTACCATCACATCAATACTGTGCGATAACCGATCACAGGCATCATAGCAAATCTGTGTATAACCTCAAAGCTCTCAGAAGTGTAGCTACCGAGCTGAAACAACATAATATCCTTCCGCAGAGCAACGACAATAGCCTCAACCAACTGTGCATGAAAAAATCTCACGCACCATAACTGTAGTACCATTAAAATTCCTCAAATTATCGATTATAGCAAGCGCTTTGCGACGTGTAAGATTGAGTAAGAAGAAACGTAGGCATAAGCCTCAAAGGAATCAGACCGTACGATAAGGAATCAAGAAGTGAAGTACTCCTAACATACATGTAGCCTCTCGAAGATAAGTACAGACGTCTTCGTACCGATTTGCAAGACTCTACTAGACTTGCTCATGACTCGTGATACCTAAGGGAACCTAGTGCTCTGATACCACGTTGTCACGACCTAAAATCCATCAAGGTCGTGATGGCGCCAGACGCCACAATCAGGCAAGCCAACACTCAATGGTTAATTAAATTCCTATTTTAGTATTTTAAAAATCGTTACTTTTTATTTCATTATATAAAGATCAAATAAATTTACCGAGTAAACCTCGATGCTTTAAATAATTCAATCGACAAATACATCCCAAAGTCATCCTAGAACCCGGTGTCACAAGTGCATGAGCAGTTTCTAAGGAAAACCAAATGAAATACAATAATCGTCCAGAATACAAATAGGACAGTAAAGAAAGTACAATACATCCGAGGAAGACTCTGTTAGCTGCGAGTCGTCTCGAGGGGAGCAGCTCTCCTAAGTCTCCAGGTCAGCCACATCACTGCATCAAGCGGGGCCACTAGATATACATGTACTTGTGCAATAAAAATACACATCAAGTGTAGTATGAGTACGAAAATAACGTGTACCCAGTAAGTATCCCGCCTAACCTCAAAGAGGTAGTGACGAGGGGTCGAATTTGACACTTTCTAGAGGTCAATTTTAAAGAAATCAAGGGTGACACTAAGCATGGATATCATAGATAATTAACAAATAGTGATAGGAAATAACATCTTCTTCCACATTTTCAAACTTTAAATCTTCGTCATTTCAGTTGACAACTTATAATTGAAGGCCAGTAAACAGTTAAAAAATCTCAGAAAGTAGTCATCAAATATCATGCGCAATAAATGTCGAGGGTCGAACGGCTCGAACCAATGATAAATGTAAATTGTGCATTGCCGAAGGATCAAACGGCTCTAACCATAGACGCATCTATTACCCCGCTCGTGAATCGATCATGCAACGCGGTCATATATAAATAATAGAGTTACCCTACTCGCGAATCATACATGCGACTCAGGTACTCATAGATACACACATTCACACAATAAATTCACATTTTATCAGGAAAACAATCACCCAAGGAGGTGATAGAATTCTCTTTTAATGGACGTGAAGATAGTATTTAAATATTTTCCAGAAATTCATTTACCAAGTTCGATAAGGTTTAATCGTTTCCAAATTCATCAATAAAGTTACAAGTATGGCAAATAAAATATGCTTTTGGGTCCTAGACTACCCGCACATAAGCATAATAGTAGCTACGCACAGACTCCCGCCAGCTCGTACGTACGTAGCCCCCGAAAATAACATCACGTATTTAATTATTTCACCTATGGGGAAAATTCCTTTTTACAAGGTTAGAAAGGAAACTTACCTCGCTCCGCAGCCAAATTCAAGATCCCAAAAAAACCTTTTATTCGCGAATTCGTGCCTGAAAGCCTCAATTCTAGTCATAAACAATTTGAAATACTCAATACAAATCGTAGGAATTAATTTCATATGAATTTACTAATTTTCCAGATTAAAATCCGAAATTTAACTCAAAAATAGCCCATGGGGCCCACGTCTCAGAATCCAACGAAACTCACAAAATCCGACAACCCATTCTGATACGAGTTTAACCATATAAAAATTATCAAATTCCGACATCGGATTGGTTTTCAAATCTTAAATTTTTATTTTTGGAAGATTTTCTAAAAATCATATTTTTCTTCAATAAACTCATGGATTCATGATGTAAATGAGTATGGAATCATGAAATATAATCAATATAGGATAAGGAACACTTACCCCAATATTTTCCCGTGAAAATCGCCCAAGAACCGTGCTCCAAAAATCCAAAACGAAAATGAAGGAAATGAGCATTTTTGGTCCTTAAGTTTCTGCCCATCCGTCACGAAAAGTCCATTTTCGTCACTAAAAGTCGTCACTAAAAATCCACTAGAAACAGCTTTACCAGCCCCTATACAATCAATCATAACTTTCTGTACAGATGTCTAAATGATGAATGGTTTATCTTTCTGGAAACTAGAATGCAAGGGATACAGCTTTCATGTTTTGCAAAGTTTCAGATTCATTATAGATTGCAAGATATGAGCTTCCAAAATCGATTCCACGCATCAGAAATTCTCTGGTGAACAGCTTCTGCAACAGAATTTCAGCAGCTTTCTTTGTCTGAAATCCATTCCGTTAACCTTCCAAAATCCACCTGAGACCCTCGGGACCTTAACCAATTATACCAACATGTCCCAAAGCATGATACGAACTCGCTCGAGGCCTCAAATCACATCAAACAACGTCGAAATCATGAATCGCACCCCAATTCAAGCTTAATGAACTTTAGAACTTGAAACTCCTACATTCGATGCCGAAACCTATGAAATCACGTCTGATTAAACTCAAATTTTGCACACAAGTCACATTCGACATTACGAACCTACTCCAACTTCTAGAATTGGAATCCGACCCTGATATCAAAAAGTCAAACTCTCGGTTAAACTTTCAAAAATCTTCTATTTTATAGCTTTCGCCAATGACCCCGAAATGACCTACGGACCTCCAATTCCAGTTCCGAACACGCTCCCAATACCAAAATCACCATACAAAGCTATTCCCAGACTCGGAATCCCAAACGGACATCGATAACATTGAAATACACCTCAACCCAAATTTATGAAATTCTTCCAAAATGTCAACTTCCTTAATAGGCGTCGAAATGCTCCCGAGTCATCCAAAACCCGATCCGGACATACGCCCAAGGCCAAAATCATCATAAAAATCTGTTGGAACCTTCAAATCCCGATTCCTAGATCGTTTGCTTAAAATTTACACTTTAGTCAATTCTTCCAACTTAAAGCTCCCGAAATGAGAATTTTCTTTCTAAATCAACTCTGAACTTCCCGAAATTTAATTTCGGCCACGCATGCAAGTCATAATACCTGAAGTGAAGCTACTCGGGGCCTCAAACTACTGAAAGACGCACTAGAACTCAAAATGACTGGTCGGGTCATTACATTCTTTGAACTCCTTGTTCCGGATGTACTTTTCATGGAGGTACTTCATCTTGTCCCTATATAAGGAAGAACTTGTATATGCATGGTACCATAATTCCTCAAGCTCATTAAATTGTGCCACCCTTAAGTTGGTTGCGACATCCCATTAGAGATTAAGCTTCTTCAATGCACACATAACCTTGTGCTCAAGTTCCATCGGAAGGTGAAAAGCTTTCCCGAACCAATCGATGTTTTTAAAGCCATCCCATAAGCCCATAGAGCATCATCAAGTTTCTTCAAACAATTCGTCCATTTGGCGTTCATTGTCTTTGACAAAATACTCTTGATCTCCCGGTTGGAAACTTCCAATTACTCGCTTGCTTGAGGGTGATAGGGGGTTGAGACCTTGTGAGTGACACCATACTTGGTGAGTAAGGTATCAAAAGTTTTGTTGCAAAAGTGAGATCCCCCATCACTTATAATGGCCCTTGGAGTACCGAATCTTTTGAAAATGTTATTTTTCAAAAATGCCATCACACTTCGAGCTTCATTGTTGGGTAAAGCCACGACTTTAACTCACTTTGACACATAGCCCACAGCTACCAAAATGTAGGTGTTCCCACAAGAGCTCATGAACGGTCCCATGAAATCAATGCCCCCCACATCAAAAATGAAAGTTTCCAAGATGGTGGTGAGGGTCATATCATTATTTTTAGAAATCCCACCAGCCCTTTGACATTCATCACAATGCTTGACTAGATCACTAGCATCCTTGTAAAGAGTAGGCCAATAGAATCGACAATTCAACACTTCTGTTGTCGTTCTAGCTCCACCGTGATGACCACCATATGGTGAAGAGTGGAAAGCCTCAAGAATTTCCACTTGTTCTTCCTCCGGTACACATCTTTGAATCACACCATCGGTACAAATTCGGAAGAGATACGGCTCATCCCAATAATAGTCAAGGCAATCCCATTTGAGCTTCTTCCTTTGACTTGAAGAGAACTCATTCGGTACAATACCACTCACAAGATAATCATTTATATCAAACTCGTCATGTGGCATCTCGGTCATTGAAATGGCTAGAAGTTGCTCGTTGGGAAAGGAATCATTTATCTCAAGGTCGTCATGTGGCCTCCCCTCCTCCTCCAAACTAGATAAGTGGTCCGCCACTTGGTTTTCACTACCCTTGCGGTCTTGAATTTCTATATCAAACTCTTGCAATAGAATCACCCACTGTATTAACCTTGCCTTTGAATCTTTTTTGCTCATTAAGTACCGAAGTGCCGCATGATTGGTGTGGACAATCACCTTTGTACCCATAAAGTACGGGCGGAACTTCTCCATAGCAAGGAGTTTTTTTCAGTCACTGTGTAATTGACTTGGGCATCATTCATGGTCTTACTAGCATAGTAGACCCAATGGAAAATTTTGTTAATACGTTTCCCCAACCCTACTCCAACCGCCACATCACTTGAATCACGCATGAGCTATAAAGGCAAGCTCTAATCCGATGCGGTGATAATAGGAGTAGTAGTCAATTTGAATTTGAGCAACTCGAATGCCTTCATGAAATCCTCGTTGAACTAAAACATGGAATCCTTCTCCAAAAGTTTAGACAAGGGTTCACCACTTGGAAAAATCCTTGATGAAACGACGATAGAACCCCGCATGACCCAAGAAGCTCCTCACTCCCTTCACGGATGTAGGGGTGGGAGTTTAAAAATCACTTTTATCTTGGCCTTGTCGACCTAAATACCATGCTCTGAAATTTTATGGCCAAGGACAATGCCTTCCTCGATCATGAAGTGACATTTCTCCCAATTCAATACTAAGTTTGTCTCCTCACATCTTGCCAAGACCTTATCCAAGTTGTTCAAGAAATCATCAAATGAATTTCTGACCACGGAAAATACATCCATGAAGGCCTCAAGAAAATCCTCTACCGTATCGGTGAAGATAGTCATCATACACCGTTGAAAAGTTGTCGGTGCATTACATAACCGAAATGGAATCCGCGAGAATGAGAAAGTATCATAGGGACATTTGAAAGTAGTCTTCTCTTGGTCCTCTGGAGCAATAAGAATTTGATTTTAGCCGAAATATCTATCAAGGAAACAACAGAAAGCTCGGTCGGCCAACCTATCAAGCATTTGACCAAGGAATGGAAGTGGAAAATGATCTTTCCGTGTGACTTTGTTGAGCTTGCGATGGTCCATACACACACTCCACCCAGTCACCGTTCTTGTGGGGATCAACTCGTTTGTTTCATTGGTGACCACAACCATGCCCCCTTTCTTTGGGACACATTGCACCGGAGAGGTCGACGAGCTATCGGGGAAATGGGGTAAAAAACCCCGGCATCCAGCCATTTTGTGATATCCTTCTTCACCACCTCGTGCATTGCTTAATTTAATCTTCTTTGATGTTCAACGGAGGATTTGGCATCCTCCTCCAAAATAATCTTATGCATGCAAAAGGCGGGGCTTATACCCCGAATGTCCGCCAAAGTCCATCCGATAGTTTTCCTATTTGTAACACCACCAAAGTAGAGTCTACTTGCACGTTAGTCAAACAAGAGGAAAGAATAACCGGTAAAGTAGAACATGGGCCAAAGAATTCATACCTGAGATGTGGAGGCAATAGCTTCAACTACAAAGTAGGAGGCTCCTCGACTGAGGGCTTTGTTGGAGGAGTCTTCCGATTTTTAATATCTAAGGACAATTTGCAGGGTTCATAAGTATACGAACCTATTCCTTGCAATGCATTCACACATCCCACATAGCCTTCGTTCTCATCATCATCATGATTAAGCAATACGGCCTCCAAAGTATCATCAACATTCATCATGTCACTAGCATCATCAACAATCACCTCGGTCACTAAGTCCACAAATGAACAAACTTCATTGCTATTCGGTTGCATCATATATTTGCACACATGGAAAACCACCTTTTCATCACCCACCCGGAAAGTGAGCTCACCGGCTTCCACATCAACAAGATCCTTCCCCATATCAAGGAAAGGTCTACCCAAAATAATAGGCACCCCATAGTCCACTTCACAATCAAGAATCACAAAGTCCGCCGGGAGGATGAACTTATCAACTCGAACAAACACATCATCAATAATACCCAATGGTCTCTTTATAGTACGATCCATAATTTGTTACCTCATAGATGTGGGTCTTGGTTTCCCAATTCCCAAAGTTTTTAACAGCGAGTAGGGCATCAAATATATACTTGCCCCTAGATCATAAAGAGCTTTGGCAAATTCGCCGCTTCCAATAGTGCAAGGGATTGTGAAAGCCCCGGGATCTTCCAATTTCGGAGCCATTGAGTGCACAATTGCACTCACTTGATGTGTCATTTTGATATTCTCACAATTCATTGATCTTTTCTTTGTAACCAAATCCTTCATGGACTTTGCATATCTGGGAATTTGTTCCAAAGACTCAACCAATGGCACATTAATGGATAAACTCTTCATCATGTCAATAAACTTCTTGAATTGGTTCTCGCCATTTTGCTTGGCGGGCCTTTGAGGGTATGGAGGAGGAGGCCTTCGCATTGGTGCCTTGGATTTTAGCACTACCAATTTCGGTATGTCAATCACGTGTTCCCTAGACAGATTCACTTCTTCTTGTGTCTCCTCCATATTTTCATCAATAGCAGTTCTCACTTCTTCATTATCTTGAACCACATTGCTTGGAATCTCTTCTTGTTGAATCACTACATCATCATCCACAATTCTTCTTTGATTTGAGGTTGTTGCCTCCCCACCTTTTCCACTCCTCGTGGTTACGTCCATGGCATGTCCCGTGTTGTCCCACCCTTCGAGTTCACCACTGTGTCACTAGGTAGTGCCTCCTGAGGATGAGTGTTTAAATCTTGCGATATTTTCCCTAATTGAACCTCCAAATTGTGGATTGAAGTATTGTGAGAGGTTAGTTGAGCATCAGAGTCGGCATTTTTCTCCATCATTTGTTTGACCATATTTTCAATCTGCCCCATCTCATTATTAGAAGAGCTAGACCCATGATACAGATAAGGAGGCAATTTGCTTGGTTGTTGATACATCGGGGGCCTTTGAAAGCCCGACCCCGATTCCCTTGGTTATTATTCTAACTCCTTGGTTGTTGCCTCCCCAATATATTTGACTATTGCCACTCCAATTGCCTTGGTTGCTTTGATTGTTCCAATTTCCTTGATTATTATTATTTTTCCAATTACCTTGATTGTTGTTACCACCACTCCAATTGCCTTGGTGGTTTTGATTGTTCCAATTTTCTTGGGATCGCCATTGTTGTTGATTCGGGCCTTGAGAGTTGTTTCTTTGCCCTTGGTAGTTGTTCACATATCACTTCTTCCTCTTGTTTATTGTATGATTCATCTTGGTCAAACCCACTATCATCTTGCACATATTGTTCCACACGGTTTTGCACTTGTTGACCTTTTTGCCTTTTTTTTGTTCACCATCATATTCACACCTTCCATTGCATTCACTTTCTTAGGACCTTGAACTTGTTGAAGTTGAGTTTTGGCTAATTTATTCATTATGGTGGAAAACTCGGCAACTGCTTGCCCATGATCATTGATCACGCTCAACTATGTCTTATAGAAAGACTAAACGGATGCTGCAAATATAATCTGGGGTATTACGCCCAAAGTCGATCCCACAGGGAATTTACGTATCAATTGAGTCTATAAAATACTAAATTGTTACTTAATCACTTTTCTCAAGACTTTTGAATATCAATTGGTGATGTTTACTAAATCTAATAACAAAATAATAAATTAACAATTAACTAACAATATAATGTAAACAATGATAATAAAGGGTCTACGGTTATGGTTTCCCCCGTTGGTGAATTTTTCCTTGGATATTTCTTATAATTTAATTGGCTATCTCTGTCAATCATGAACGCTCTAACTATCATAAATCTCTCTCAAGTAATTATGATAATTTACTAGACGCACTCTCTCAAGTTACGCTAGCTAGATCGCAATACAATTCACTTTAGATTGCACCCGAGGTTTCGTTATCTCTAATCTAACCTCTAAACCCTCGGTTATGACCTTCGTCTATACTCCGGGAGTGGTGTTGTTCAACAACTACCTAAATATGCACTCTCTCTCAAGTAGATACATAATAAATAGGAAGAGTTAATCGAGAGCTCTTTCAATCAACTACAATCAGAACATAGTTGAACAAAAAGAGTTTAATCAACCAAAATATATTAATATCACAATGAATTCATCCCCAACGGGTTCTACCAAAACCCTAGACTAAAGAATTTAGCTACTCATGTTATTGAGAATCAAAACTAAAATAAATTGCATAATTGAAATACAAAGTAATGAATACTAGATGTAGAATCAATGTTTGTCACTTCTATGGTGTTTTCTTGTTGAATCCTTCAAAATCCTTCCGAATATTCTCCGTCTTCTCAAGTTGTGTTGTTTGGTGTCTATTTATATGTTTAGGTCGAACCCTAACCATGTATGAGACTTCTATTTCAACCGGGAAACACTTAAACTCGTCAAAACTCGGATTTGGCCAAAACTGGGGATCCCGGGCGTTTGGGCTCTAACGCACCCCTAAGGCCAGGGCAGACCTGGCGTTTGGGCCCTAACGCCCTGCTAACACCAGGGGCTTTCTGGCCTTATGGGGTAAATGCCCCCCTAACGCCAGTTAGGGTCAGGCTTTAGGGGGCAAACGCCCGGCTATCGCCCGGGTGTCTCCTTTTGCGTATTTT
>MDKI01287986.1:0-10384 GCA_005239505.1 Nicotiana paniculata | reverse complement strand
AGATGGAAATGGAGCTAAAGGGATGCAAATACGTCGAAAATATGCAAAAGGAGACACCCGGGCATTTGCCCCTTAAAGCTGGGCACCCCCCAGGCATTAGGGGGGCGTTTGACCCATAAGTCCCGGCACCCCCAGGCGTTAGGGGGTGTTAGGGCCCAAACGCCAGGCCTGCCCTGGCCTTAAGGGGGCGTTTGGCCCCAAACGCCCGGTGTCCCAATTTCGGCCAGATTCGAGTTTTGACGAGTTTAAGTGTTTCCCGGTTGAAATAGAAGTCTCCTACATGGTTAGGGTTGGCCCAAAACATATAAATAGACCCCAAACAACACAACTTAAAAAGACGGAAGAAGATACGGAAGGATTCAACAAGACAACACCATAGAAGTGACAAACATCGATTTCTACGTCTAGTATTCCTTACTTTGTATTTCAATTATGCAATTCCTTTTAGTTTTTGTTCTCAATAGAATGAGTAGCTAATTTATTTAGTCTAGGGTTTTGGTAGAACCCGTTGGGGATGAATTCATTGTGATATTAATATATTTTGGTTGATTAAACTCTTTTTGTTTAACTATGTTCTGATTGTAGTTGACTGAAAGAGCTCTCGATTGACTCTTCCTATTTATTATGTATCTACTTGAGAGAGAGTGCATATTTAGGTAGTTGTTGAACAACACCACTCCGGGAGTATAGACGAAGGTCATAACCGAGGGTTTAGAGGTTAGATTAGAGATAACGAAACCTCGGGTGCAATCTAAGGTGAATTGTATTGCGATCTAGCTAGCGTAACTTGAGAGAGTGCGTCTAGTAAATTATCATAATTACTTGAGAGAGATTTATGATAGTTAGAGCGTTCATGATTGACAGAGATAGCCAATTAAATTATAAGAAATATCCAAGGAAGAATTCACCAACGGGGGAAACCATAACCATAGACCCTTTATTATCATTGTTACATTAACTTGTTAATTCATTGCTAGTTTATTATTATTGATTGTAGAATTAGTTAAACATCAATAAATTGATATTCAAAGTCTTGAGAAAAGTGATTAAGTAATAGTTTAGTATTTTATAGGCTTAATTGATACGTTCAATTCTCTGTGGGATCGACTTTGGGCTTAATACCCCAGATTATATTTGCAGCGCCCATTTAGTCTTTTTATAGGACATAGCTGAGCGTGATCAACAACAAAATCAAATATAATTGTAATTATCATTTTCAAGGTAAACAGTTTGGTGCCCACTGTGGGACCAAAAATAATAATGATTGTTTTAGTGGTGGTTTTCCAAAAACACAAGTTATTCTTTACAATTCGTCTTTTCCAAGAATCTTTAATTTTAGGTCAGAAAATTTCTAACTTGGTTAACGCACATGAAAACAACGGTCCTGAGGATCATGGAGAGAACGACACAAGTACTTCAGGTGTCGGTGTACCACCGCAAAACCCTGAAGCGGCACTAATGCAAATCACCATCGATGAAGGCTCACACAACGCTCAACATGTCGATGTAAGCTCTCACACAGACGAAAGTGTGCGCGAAGGAGACCGTCATGAAGCACAGAGAGCCCCTGCTCAAAAGTAAAGGGAATTTAGCCTTCATGTCATTTTTGAGATGTTGCAAGAACAATAGGTGGATATTGCTCAGCTACAAAGCCATCAGAGAACTCTAAGCACAGCACCACCAGAAACGGCTCAAGTTGAACAGGAACTAGAAAGGTCGAGCAATAATGGGTCAGCAACCGATCCCGCTATTATGAAGATGCTCAAGGACCTCACAAAGAGGATTGAATCAGGTGAAAAGAAGATAGAAGCTAACGACAAAAAGGTGGAGACCTATAACTCAAGGGTCGATCAGATCCCGGGCGCACCCCGGATTATGAAGGGTGTAGATTCAAAATAGTTTGTGCAAGATCTATTACCATCAAGTGCGGCTCCTAAGCCCATCTTGAAGAAATTCAGAATGCATGATCTCCCGAAGTAGAATGGGACCTCGGACCCCAATGAGCATACTACTGCTTACACTTGTGATGTGAAAGGGAATGACCTAAAAGATGACGAGATTGAATCCGTCTTATTGAAAAAAATTGGATAACAATTCTCCAAAGGGGCCATGATGTGGTATCATAACCTGCCCCTAAACTCGATAGATTCGTTTGCTATGATGGCAGACTCTTTTGTGAAGGCACATGCTAGTGCCATCAATGTCAGTACGAGGAATCTGACGTCTTAAAAATCAAACAAAGAGAGAATGAGATGTTAAGGGAGTTCGTATCCCGCTTCCAATTGGAATGGATGGAATTACCACCGGTCTCCAATGATTGGGCAGTGAAAGCCTTCGCTCAGGGCTTGAATGAACGAAACTCGATTGCTTCAAAGCAATTGAAGCAAAACTTAAATCGAGTATCCCGACGTAGTTTGGGTGGATGTACACAACAGGTATCAGTCAAAGATCAGAGTCGAGGATGACCAATTGGAAGCCCCCTCGGGCTCGGTCTATCCCAACAAGCTGTTAGCAAAGGAATCGAGGATTTCAGAAAGAGAGCCAAGGCCAAGCAAAGAAAGCTATCAATCGTAGATAGAAAATTAGAGAAATATCTCGAGGCGTTACATACCTCGAAGTGACCAAAGGATAGATCGAGGTCAAAATCCTCGGGGACTCGTGAACAAAGCAGGGTTTGACAGGCACACAAGACCGGTAGAGGCACCCCGGCTATCTGAGTACAACTTCAACATTGATGCTTCAGACATCGTATCAGCCATAGGTAAAAAAAGGACACCAGGTGGCCAAGGCCCGTACTATGAGATCCTTAGGAAAGGAACCCTAACTTTATATGTGAATATCACGGTACCCACAGTCATAGGATCGAGGATTGGAGACAGCTTCAAGAAGAGGTAGCCCGACTGATTAGCAAAGGGCACTTTCGAGAGTTCCTCAGTGATAGAGCTAAAACCCAATTTCGGGAAAGAGAGGCGAACAGAAAAATGAAATAGAAGAACCACGGAATATCATCCACATGATTATTGGAGGAGTCGACGTCCCTCAGGGACCCATTTTCAAGCGAACAAAAGTACCCATCACCAGGGAAAAGCTAGCTCGGAGCTACATACCTGAAGATGCTCTTGCATTCAGCGAAGAGGACATAGAGGCCTTGTCTCAACCTCATAGTGATGCACTGGTAATATCTTTTCTTTTGAATAAATTTCAGGTTAAACGTGTGCTCGTGGATCCAGGTAGCTCGGCCAATATAATTAGGTCGAGGGTGGTTGAGCAACTCGGATTTCTCGACCAGATCGTGCCCGCCTCCCGTGTCCTCAACGGATTCAACATGGAAAGCGAGACGACGAAAGGGGAAATCCTCCTCGCAGTCAGCGTGGCCGGTACAATTAAAAGTACTAAATTTCATGTCATCGAAGGTGACATGAGATACAATGTATTTCTTGGAAGGCCATGGATTCACAGTATGAGGGTGGTGCTGTCAACCCTTCCTCAAATGATGAAGCTTCATATGAAGGATGAAGTAAAAACAGTGTACGGAGAGTAGCACACGGCAAAAGAAATGTTCACAGAGCACGATGTGGCACCGATACCGACACATTCTACATCGAAGGAGCCAAAAAACAAGCAAACAGCCGAGTAGCAACCACAAACTACATCCTCAGATGAGCTAATAGAGGACCGTGTCGTCTGCTCCGAACGAGTAGCTAAAACATATCGAGGCTTGAATGCCACCACAGTTAAGGTACAATCCTCTCCCTCTTTCCCTCATATGTACACTAACCTATGTGCAGATGTTCGATTGAAAGGAATCGAAGCACTCTGCATCTTGAAGGCCTTAGGTTTTAAACCATGTGTTGCACTCTTTTCCCTCATGTCAGATTTTATCCCAAGCAGGTTTTACCGACGATGTTTTTAATGATGCAGCATCCACATGCTACCTAAGGAGAACTCACCAAGTATTCAAGGCTTTTCTTTGATCAACTTGAAATACTGAGGGGCATCCCGCCAGGAGATCACCTCCTCCAAGAATTTAAAATATGCCAAAACGGGTCTCAACATGAGAACGATATATAGGACCAAACGGTCGAATGAACCGTGTCCACTATAAAATAGTCGAACCCTCGATGGAGAAAAAATGTATACTTGTACCAAGTAGTACCAAGGAGAATATTTTATCATCAAAGCACTTCGCGCGTCAAAGAAGTTTGCTATTTTAACAAGAAACGGCCCAGGGCCAGAAATTTCCCAGACACTAGAGGACTGACACTAAAAACTCGAAGCCGTAAGACCTCGGGGCTGGCAACTTCGAGCTCATAAGCCTTCAATGAGGAAACAATATAAGCCCTCCATGAGGCAATATCGCATCTGTAAGACCTCAACGATGTATGCTCAAACATGTAAGCCCTTCACGAGTCATGCTCAAACTTCTAAGCCCTCAACGAGGCAACGTCAAACTTGTAAGACCTTAAAGAAGGCACAATACCGACTGGGGGACTGCCCTCGACAGTCGTCTCATCAAGCTATCTAACTCGAAGCCATAAGACTTCAGGGCCGGCAACTTCGAGCTCATAAGCCCTCCATGAGGCACCAATGTAAGCCCTCCACGAGGCAGCATCAAAATTGTAAGACCTCAAGCAAGGCATGAATCGTAAGACCTCCACGGGGAAATATTAAATCTATAAGACCTCAAGCAAGGCATGAACACATTTTTAAGACCTTAAAAAGGCATAATCCCGATATCAAAGTCAAGCCTATATATTTGAACTTCTAAGACCCCTAAAAATGCATACCCTTGATATAGACGCCGAGACTATCTCACTTGGGGACTAAAAGGCTACGGCCAAATATAATGATCACCATCATAAGGATCTGGCCAAACTAACGCAACTCGGAGATGTACGACCGTTGCCATAAAATCACAAGACTCCAATTACTTCGAAAGTACTTCGAAAAGAACCGGTAAAAGGTTGTACTGACCCAACGCGTAAGAGCCCAAGTTTCTAGCCACATTAAAGGTCATAGTGAACCAGTGCATAGGAGCCCAAGTCGCCAGCCAGATTAAAGGTTGTACCGACCCAGTGCGTAAGATCCTAAGTCGCCATCCACATTAGAAGTCGTACCGACCCAATGCATAAGAGCCTAAGAGTCAACCTAAAGAGCCTCAGGGCCAATTTAAATAACCTAAGGGTCGATGGGCTTGAGTCGAAACCCAACTCGAACACTGAGCCATAAACGGTTAACTAAAAAAGCGCCTAAGGGCCAATGCGTAAGAGCCTAAGTGCCAGCCATATCAAAGGTCGTACCGACCCAATGCGTAAGAGCCTAATAGCCAACCTAAAAAGCCTCATGGCCAATTTCTAACCCCAAGGGCTTCATTTCGATGTCCAATTCATCAGGTTGATTATCGACAAGAATCAGAATTCAAACCAAAAAGAAAGACAGACACAAGCTAATTAGAAATACCAAAGAATTTATATATATATATATATATATATATATATATATATATATATATATCTGTGTGTATACAAATATACCTTTACAATGCTCCAACATGAGTCTTTACAAAGGACAAGAAAGAAAAACCTAGCCTGCTCTAGGGACCAGCTCCCTCGGCGGCCTTCAAATATTAGCATCGGCACCTGAGGAAAGGGAAAACTTGGCGTCGTTCTCATACGCCTTGCTCGAACTTCTTCAGCTTCAGCGCGGGCGTCCACGACCTCGGCCTTCATCTTCAAAAGATCTGTCTCAAGCTTGGCAATCCTGCTCATCTGAATTGAGCTACTTTCTCGAGCATTGCAAAGTTGTACCTCGAGGGCAGAATCCTTGGACAAAGCATTCCTTTGGGATGCAGCATGAACACCTATCTGCGCCATCAACGCAGTACATTCGGAATTGGCCTGTTCGACTTTGCCCCAAAGGCGTTCCAACGCTTCCATATTTCTCTGCAACTGAAATATAAAGCATTAGCTCTCGAAGATGGGAACATGTACCCCCCTCAAAGTAAGGATTACCCATTTCTCGATATTTCCTTTGTAATCTAGGCTTCGGTTCATCTCCGATCGAAGGTATATCAACTCTCTTGTCTTCTAATTACAAAGAAGCTTGAGAGATTTCTCCTTGACCGAGGTTTCACGCAACTAGGCCTCGCAGCGGAGCAGCTCGGACTTGAGCTTGTCAAAAGCCTATGAGAAGGAAGCTTCAACTCAAAAGATGAAAATACAAAACTAAAAAACCAACAAAGTCAACCAAAACTCAACACGGAACAGAGCCGTTGAGCCTTCTCAAAAGTCGAGCGTGCGTCTATAAGCCTGGTCCCGTCAGCCCCACTTGAACCGCTCTCGGTGGGGACATGATCGCTCGAGACCCCACTTGATTTTGGCGGACCCTGTCCCCGAACGCCCCTCGAAAGGGGAAGCAGACGATGGCAGAGGACCCTTGCTCCTTCCCTCTCGTGGAACCTTTTCCACAAGGCTAGAGGTCTCAGGCCCAGCAGGATCAAAAAGTTTGGGAGGACCCCTGGTTCAAGCCATAGATGAAGAACCATCATCCCGAGGAGAGTTGATGTCTACAAAATAACCAATGTAAATAAGGTCCTCTTCAGTGGAAGCGTCTCCTTTGTGTCTCTGAGCAGGCCCCGCCTCATTGAGAATGTCCTCATCCATCGAGGACCTTTTTCACTTATTATCCTCCCACGGTTCCGAAGTTGACGGTCCTTCCCCCTGCTCGAGGGGCAAGATCTCACCTTAGGGAATCCACCAACGCGTGCGACGAAATAGTTAATATACATAAACAAAAGAATTCCTCGAAAGGCAATCGGATGGCACATACCGCAGTGCTTTTCTTCCCATATGCCCTTCGACAGATCTCGCCATTTCCGTTCATCGTAGGTCGAAGCAGCTATCAACCTCTGAGTCTAGTCAACAAGAATCGGGGATCTCTTCCGACATCCACGGGACCGCTGGGGGAGAGAAAAAGAAACATACTTATAAAGCGTCAAGAGTAAAAGGCACTAAGGTGCGACATAGTACTTACATTTGAAGTTCACTTTTTCGAGGAACGACAGGAACTCTGCAGGAATAATCTCGACGGTCCTCACTCGGATAAACCAACTCATCCATCCTTGATTTCAGCCCTCATCATCACTGACAATAAAAAGCTTGGTGGGTCGGCGTTGTAATGCAATCAGGCCTCGACATTGCTGAGGCCGATTTAATTTGATAAGGTGGCTAAGGGTAAACTCGAGCTCAAACTTTTTATTAAAGTACATTATTATCAGCACTATCCACCAGAAGGACGGATGAATTTGAGCCAGACTGACTCGATACCTTTTGCAAAATCCAAGCACAAGGCGGTCGAGAGGGCCCAATGTAAATAGGTACGTATACACATTAAGAAATCCATTTACGTAGGCCATATTATTCTCTTCTGGGGAAGGTATATGTAGCATCACATTTTCTTCCCATCCACAATATCTCCTCACGGCCTCGAGGTGGTTTTCCTCTATCGATGAATAAACCTCGACACATATTCCCGATGGCCCGGAGCATCGAAGGGTTTCTCTATTGCAAAGTCTTTCTTCAAAGAAAAACGGCTCAAGGTTAACTCGCCATATGCCGGCGGTGTACCACTGGCCGGGCAAGAAGCATAGGTAAGGTTTCCCTCCTCTCAGTGAATGGATTCGGGCACAGCAGCTATAACTATTTGAACAAAGATAAAGAGGAAGAAAGCTCAAGCAGTTTCGCAAGCTGAGAAAAGGAACAGAACGTTAAAGAGAAAACTAGTTTTTCAAAGTTGCAAGACCTAAACTGCAGAAGAAGCGAGTGTATATATATAGAGCAAGCGACGTCTATTCATCTACATTGAAGACCAATAAATTCTGACAAAGTTATTATAACTTTTGGGGAAGTGTACCGGCGGGGCCACCCCGGTCACTTCATGGTCATGTCATAAGAATGACACTTTCATACAGCGTTCGAGGGATCAAAACCCCCATGCCGACCTAGCCTCGAGAAGGTGTCCGATCTTGAGGATCAAAACCCCCAAGTCAAAGCTTGAAATTCGACTTTTGCATAAGCATTGCAGGGCAAAGTTTGGAAGATATGAAACGAAGAGATATTTTTTATTCAAAAAATGTATTTACAAGGGTATTTTTACAAAGATCCCCTAGGTATCCCATTTACAAAAAAGGGAAAAAGAAAAACAGTAGGTAAATCTACTCTTCTCCTTCACTCTTGCCTGAGCCTCTTTCAAAGCCCTCATCCGACGTAGTTGAAATTGCCGATTCTTCTTCTAAGGCCCTGGCTTCTTCAATCTCAGCAAAGAGATCCAAACCTTTAGCGCTCGCTCCTCGAAGACTTGTCTCCTGGCTTGCAAGCGAGCATGAGTACTGCACCAGCCAGTTTTAGCTCGGCCTTCTCGGATATCTCCCTGGCCTGATCATTCGCGGTGGTAGCATCCCTTTTGTATGAGGAGATAAATTCATCGGCCTCAGACTTGGCCACAGATAATGCAACAACCTCCTCCTGAACACCTCGAAAAAGGTCTTGAATCGAGGATAGCTTCTCCCGAAGCGTTTCCCTCTCCGAAGCCACGACATCATTCATCCGCGCTAGCTCAAGGATTTCAGCTTTCTTGGCCACAACATCCTCTCGGAGCTTCCCCACTAGGGCATCCTTTTGCCTAATCTGAAAGATGCAGAAGATAATCTAATTAGCACCAATTATGGAAATAAAAGATAAGATTATGGGTACCAGAGTACCTGCTCGATGAAGTCGACCCTTTCTTGGAGCGCCCTCTTCGAGCCTGCCCGGAGGTTGATCAACTCCTCTTTTCGTGCGCATAAGGCCTCCAACTAAATTAACTCCGATAGAAGTTTCTGAAGCTTCTCTCCATGATGTGTCAACTCATCTTGCAGCTTAGAGAAGGTTTGTTCATACAACTTCTTGCCTACAACACAAAGGAAGAAAGTTAGAAAAGGAAGAGTAGAAATTTGAAGCATAGCATATTATATCAAGAAATTCACCTGCGTTTGAAGCCTCTCGGCCTCCTCGAGAGCAAAGGGGGAATCGATATCGGTCTCCTCCTCAACACCTTCAAAGTAATCTCTAAATCCATCATCCTCTCCCTGATAGGTCCCCAAACCGGGGGCATTCCTGTCATTGGCATCTCATATCTCCCCTGGAGAAAACCACAGGCCCAATTGAAACCTGCCTGCAATATCAGCCTCTATCGAGGCTTCCTCTCGCCCCCGAAATTTTTCAGAAACAGGCCCCTCGATCTCACGGACGCAGACTGTGCCATGTGTGGCGAGTAGCTTGGTAACTGCACCCGAACCCTCCTCGACTCCTCAGCACAAGACGGATCTGCATCGGCTGGCTCCGACTCAGCGGACGTCCCCTCAGCAATTGTCGAAGCATCAACGCTTTGTTTTTCCCTTTGTACCAAAGGGAAAGTATCATCATATTCTTACTCCACTCGTAGACTCTCAACGGCCATCGAGGATAGGACCGTAGCATCGGTCTTGGGATTCCGAGCCTTTGGTTTTTGGATTTTGGAGACTGTGTCGGTGTCTCCTTTTTCCCTTTTCTTGTCCTTAGCATTTTATGAAGCCTCTTCCTCACTAGGAGGGGGCAGTCTCATCGACACGTCTTCCCCAAGGCCTGCAGATGCGTGATGTATCAAAATCACCACCATAGAGAATACTTACAAAGATTGAGGAAACAATAATAGTGAGAGCATACCGTGGCTCTTACCTTGACACCGCATTTTAGCCAAATCGCGCCAGACGCATTTGTTGTATGGAAAAGCGGAGTCCAAAAGTTTGGTCCATCCTGGAAGGTCATGGACCACGTCAGGGAACCAAACGGTGGCTACACGATCAGGATAAAATCAATCAAAAGAGAAAGAGGTCAGACTGGAAGAAGAAAAAGAGATGGTAAAACATACTTAATGTGGGGATACTTACGCTTCATATTCCATTCCTCCGGGAACGACATTCTATCAATAGGGATGACGTCTGAGGTTCTGACTCTAAGAAATCGGCTCATCCATCCCCGATCTTTGTCCTCGTCAATACAGGCAAAGAACCCCTTGGCAGATAAACAGTGCAATTTAATTAATCCCCTCTGAAGACACGAAGGCTATACAATCAGATCATGTGATCGAGGGTGAAAGTTGTGAACAACAATTTTTTGACCACACCCAAATTCTATACTATTTTCGATGTAAATATTAATCTTAATATTTTAAATTTTTTATCTTACTCTTAATAGTTTCTATTTAAGAAAATTAAAAATAACAAAAATATTCACATTCTTAGAACATAAGATTTTTTCCTATGTTTAAATAGAAGAAAAAATATATATATAAACATATATATATATAT
>ML322968.1:11701-98990 GCA_005239505.1 Nicotiana paniculata | reverse complement strand
AACAAATATGTACCCAGTGAGTATCCCGCCTAACCTCGAAGAAGTAGTGACGAGAGGTCGACTTGACACTCACTAAGGTCCAACAGAATGATTAATAAGATATATTATCAGTAACTTGACATACAAGGATGATAAAAGCAGTAAACATTAAAAATGACAGTAATTCAAATAAATACTGGAAGTAAATGTACAATTTCTACTTTATTATTCTTTTCTTTCCTTTAAAAATATACCCGACCACTCAAAATCCATAAAAAAATCATTAATAATTTAACATGCGCATACAGGATAAGGACAACCGGCCTGAGCCATCATAATGATCATATATGTGCACTGCTGAGGGTCGAACGACCCGAACCATAATATATATCTTTCAATCTCGCCGTGGCGTACGGTCCGCTCCCATGAGAGTGGGGGAAATAAAATTCCGCTCGCGGAATGTAAATTGTGAAGCGGTCACATGCACACACAATCCACACAATTATTCTTTATAAATTACTTTTCATGAACAATTACTTAAATTCCATGATTTCAGGAAAACAAGCCGCACGTAACATTAATGCACTAAGCATATAGTCCATTTCAAGGAAAACATAAGGCATAGTGTAGGCCTAACTACCCGGACATAACAATAATAGTCGCTACGTACGGGCTCTCATCACTTTGCGCGTACGTAGCCCCCACAAACATTAGCACATAGTCATTTAAAGCACCTAGGGGGACAGTTCCCTCTTACAAGGTTAGAAATGAGACTCTCCTCGTGTCGAACCCACTTTCCGGATCAAGAACGCGCCCGAAACTCCAAACTCGACACCCACGGGCTCGAAACTAGCCAAATGTTATACAAATATATCAATTTATACTCAAAGCATGAAATTCTCCTACTACGTAGCCAAATTCATCATTCTTGAAGAAATCCTAAAATTCAACCCCGGGCCCGCATGCTATAAAAACACACTACCCAGTGGTCTCCTCTATGCGATCGCAGCCTGGGCAGTGCGATCGCAGAGCTTTAAATGACCAGGCCCTCGTGGGTCTTCATTTTTCGAAGAATATGAACATGCCAGTGGTAGTGAACATACTACACTCACCTCTAGAAGGAGGTTTGAGATGAAATAAGAAAATAATTTCATTATTATGTCATGAATGGTCATTAATCACGTACCTATTGTGATTATGCCAAAATATTATGGCAGTGTGATTATTACAGGGCAAAAGTAATAGAAGCAACAAATATTGCATGTAACTATTTTGACCATGACCATAATGGTATAACTTTCTCTTTGAGAGAGATATTCACCGTATGGATATTGATGAATATATGGTAATATAAATAAATTTAGAGCTCTAGAAGAGCCAATTATTACTATTTTGGAGGAATACAATTGATTATCATGTCAATTAATTGTGTTGTAGTAAGTCTCAAAGAAACTTATTCAGTTTCCAACATATACGCAAAAGAAGTTAATTATGTTGAGACTATAAATAAAGTAAAGAAATATCTTCTATTAGTACAACTTGTAGCGGGTTAATATGTATGTGAAAAGTTACCCGCTTTATTCTCCAGTTTGTACTACATAAATGAAAGAATGCCACAATAAAGTGAAAGTTTATTGAAATGAAAACTCATATCATAATAAACTTGGAGTTTATTGATAATTGCACATGTCATGGTGTAAGCCCGAAGTTTATCAATATTGATAATTTATCCAGTTGGCATAATTGATTAAGCCATGTTAATTTAAGTATAATGTGCAAAAATAAAGAGAATTCATATAGATAAATATTAAAGAACTAGAAAGTTCTTTAAGGATTCTCTTATGTTGCTTGTTCTCATTAATTAATAGACCAACTAAAATTGGAATTGAATCCCATGAATGTCGGAAATACCAAAGGTGAATATGGGCCCATTCACCTGTCATGTATACCACATAAGATGCATCTTTAAAATGGTTATATGTGTGATTATTATTAACCTGCAACCTGGTGTTTGCGAGGTAGCTTGTTTAAGAATTTAATTTCGATCATAATTTCCAGATTTTCTATTAAAGACAGTTCATCTTGATAAGTTGGTTTACATCACAATTGATTTAAAGTAATTTATTTGAGTGCCTCCACTTAATAGCTAAACTATTGTTATGAGAACAAAGTTATCTATATCAGTTTGATAAACGTTATATACAAAAGTATATTACATCCTCCCTTCACAAGTGGTTCAGGGTCAGAAACCAAATAATTCTATCATTATTGATGTGCGGTGTATATTTTGATTAACACCATAATGCACAAAGATGGGTTCCCAAAATTGAGGAAGCAAGTTAGTTTCTCTAACATGAGGGGGAGAGATGATAAACATTTGAGAAAAACTTACGTGGAATGAATTATCATTTCTACATCTAGATCCTCGAATATGATAATATGAACTAGAAGTTCATAAAAAGATAATTCATTTGCAATGAAAAGCATGCCAGACGCATTTGCTGACCCAAAGAAAGTAACTATATTCGCACTGCAAATGCTCCTATTAGAATAAGTCCTACAAGGACAAAATCTATGGTACTCTTAAAGAGTATAGACAAATCGATTTCAAATAAAATTCTGATAAAGAAGATGATCAAAATGATCATAATAAAGAGGCAAGTGATCTAGAAGATCACATGACATAACACTTCATAAAACCTCGAGAGAGAGAGACTCAGGTACCTGAAAATATGAATAAAGAGATCTCTATGTTATGTCTTTATGAAAAATGTTGGAACCGATATAAAGTGTTCGTCGATTATATCTATGATAGCATTAAGTATAGATGGGGATCTTAAGTCTGTCGAATACATGCACAGAAATATTGGCCAAATGAAAGAGACACAATTCGAATAAAATTTGTTTCATATGAAAGACATATAGTTTTGGACTTGCAGTTCAAACATTTAAAAGTATAAATTCAATGGTGTGTGCAATCACCTTTATCTATCTTATATGTCTAGCATAACATAAAAACTTGATATGCATCTAAAGTCCATTCATATGGCTTATGTGATTTAACTTATATGACAATCCCTGAAGGATTTAAATTATTTAAAGCATATAGAATTCTTGGTCATGAAGTACTACATCCTAAGTGCAATCTGTGCACATATGTATCTTGCTATAACTATAAGCATGATAATACGATAGCAAAAGTCTTTACCATTGTATGTATAGGAGTTTACTTGGTGGCTAAGTCACTTTTTCATATAAATATAGGGGTTCTATTCCATTGTAAATAATCATAAATCAACAAAAATTATGTCTCTCTATTTTTCTCTGCAATACTCTTCTTCTTCTATTATTATTTTATAATAATTTAAAAATATTTCTTAAACTTTTTTACAGTTTTATCTTGTAACATATTATTTCAAGTTTGGACTTAACATTCTTGAATGGTAAATAAATTAATTTTATAGCCCATAAATGTAATAACTCAAACAAAGTGCAAATAAATACGTATGCTAATAAAAGAAATTCAATTTAACACTAGGAATGACCTATATAGTATTTTTAATTTTTATTATGATTTATTAATTAGTAATATTTGTTTTATGTAATTTATTATCTTTGTTATTGAATATTTTAATATAATGCTATGATTTATCTCATATTATTGTGTTACTTTTTTTGTAAATACATTATATAATTGTATCTTACTAAGACTAAAGAAATATTTGGAGCACAAGTTACATATTTTGTGCTATGAAAAATTAATCGAAAAAAAATCTGGAAACCCCGAGATAAACCTAGATTGTAAAACCCGACTTTGTTGGTTTGGTTTGGTTTATACATTTAAAAATTTGATATCAATGGTTTGGTTTGGTAATTGAAAAATCTGAACCAACCCGGTCTATGTACACACCTACCCATACAAATATAATCTGTTGTAACGACCCAGTCGTTCGTTCTGAGTATTTATAGCCCAATTTCCCCTATATATGCTTATTTATATGTTGTACAGCTGTGTTGAGTTGTATCGAGTTGGTAAGTTTGGGTTCGGAATAGTTTTGGAGTGAAATGATCATTTAGTTTCTTAGTTAGAAAGTTAAGTTAGAAAAGTCAATCGGAAGTTGACTTATGAGTAAACAAACACAGATTTGGAATTTCATGATTCGGTTAGCTTCGTTGGGTGATTTTAGGCTTAGGAATGTGTTCGGAATGTTATTTTAAGATCCGGAGTAGAATTAGGCTTGAATTGGCGAAATTGAGTTTTTGGTAATTTCTGGTCGGCAGTGGAAAATTAGCTATCGGGTCGGAATGGAATTCCAAAAGCTTGAGCAGGTTCGTAGTGTCATTTTAGATGTGTGTGCAAATTTTTCAGGTCATTCGCACGAGGTTTGGTTAGTTTCGGCATCGTTGGTGAATTTCGGAAGTTGAAAGATCCTTAGGCTTGAATCATGGGTTGATTTGGTGTTCCGATGTTATTTGGGTGTTTCGAGTGTTCGACTAAGTTCGGGTGATCATTTATGACGTGTTGGTACATCTGGTTGAGGTCCCGAGGGACTCGGGATGATTTCTGATGGTTAACGAGAAGTTTGGAATTTGGAAAATGCAGTTGGAAGTTGCTGGTGTGGCCGCACCTGCAGATGGGGAGCCGCAGGTGCGATGACCGCATGTGCGGACGGCATGACGCAGATGCGGAAAATGGAGGCCTGGCATTGAGCGCAGGTGCGGAAGAGAGGATCGCACCTGCGAGCCCGCAGGTGCGAAGGGGAAGCCGCAGGTGCGAGGTTGGGCATTTAAGTGAGTTTCGCAGGTGCGCACCTGGGACCGCAGGTGCGGTCGCGCAGATACGAGGAAGTGGTCCGCAGGTGCGAAAACCCCTGGGCAGAACCTATATAAGTAACCCTTCACGAAATTTTACCCATTTTCCACCATTGTTGAACGGGTTTTTGAGTTAGGGCATTGTTTTTCAAGGGAGAATCAAGAGACATCACTGAGGTAAGTTGTTTGGGAATTACACGTGTTTATGATTTTTTTTTCCATTGATTAGGCATGAAAATTGTAGGAGTTTAGGGTGACAATTAGGGAGTTAGTGCTTTAGTTTTGGAGAGTTTTAGGTAGGGATTTGAGGGACCATATGGAGTCCGATTTTGATAATTTTTATATGGTTAGACTCGTGAGAGGACGAGGGTTTTGATTCTGCCACTGTTGATTGTTTTCAAGACGTGGGCCCGAGGTTCTGGTTGTGAGAATATTAATACCATAGCGCGTGAGCTATCCGCGTAGCATATGAGCTGACCTTGCGGGTCCAGGTATTGATACCATAGCGCGTGACTTGTTCGCATAGCACGTGAGTTGACCGTACGGATCCAGGTATTGATATTGTAGCACGTGAGTTGTCTGTACTTAGTGCAGAGTGGTGAGTGTTGAGTGTGAGTGATGATTAATGGAATGACATTGCTGTGAGGTTGTATTCACTTTTTGTTGTTGTTGTATTATCTGTTAAATTTCTTTGTAGCATTTACTAAGTTATGGGAGTTTACCTGTTTATTCATGCTATTGATAAATTGTGAAAAATAAATAATTGGACTGTTTTGCTTAGCTCGTAACTACTATTCAGTTCCTTAGTTATTTTTGTTACTACTGAGTCGGTTGTACCCATACTACACCCTGCATTTTATATGCAAATCCGGGTGAGTTAGAGTGCGGCGATCGTTGATTTCAGGAGTGTCCGTAGGACCTTGTACTCCTTTTTATTATTTATTCCCTTGGATAGTATTTATAGTTAGACAGTTATGGATATTAGTTCATAGTTTTAGACGTTCCTGACTTAGTGACACCTCGATGTTTGGGGCTCGTTTCCATACTTTATATTAATATTATTTAGATTTGATTTAGTTTATAAAAATCTAAATGTTAGAAATGTTTTATTAATTTCATATAATTGATTTAGTAGTAATATTTTTGAAATAGGCTTGCCTTGTAACACGATAGGCGCCATCACGATCATGGTTAGATTTTGGATCGTGACATCTGCTCAATTCGTTCATATTTGAACGGGTTGAGTTGAGCATATACTAATTAAGAATTTGCACGATAGCCATTTTCAGACTATTTAAATATTTGCCAGTATTATCTTTTCTGAAATTTTAAACCAAAAATCTTACAGGACAATTCAAGATATTTTTATCCCAAAAAATTAAACTAAAAAATTGAAACTCAGAAGGCACTGACTAATTCTTAAATAGCAACCATTTAAAATAGCTACCCGGTGTCATTTCTACTTTTAACTTTTATCACCAGTTTTAAAGTTGTGTAAAAATAAGCTCCTTTTTATTTTGTAGGCGGGGTAAATAACTTTTTTACCCTTCCATTCCCCATCAATTCTTCTACAACTTAGCAAATATCTACAAATGTTACAAGTACACAAATACATAAGCTAAGTAAAAGTCTATGGCATTACATAAATAGTGTAAAAAATACAACAAATTTAATTCAACTCGATAGAAGTCTTCATCACATTTTATACACATGGAAAATTTCAAGTTGTTACTAGAATCCTTATTACTTTATTACTAGTAATAAGTTTGGGACCACTTTTGAGTTGACACCCATCCTTATAGTAATATTTTAATTGATTAGGATCACTTGACGAAAGTTGACATGTACTTTCTCCGTTCACTTTTGCTTGTTTCATATTCTAAAAGTAAACTTTTATTTTTGCTTCTCACTTTTAGTATATTAAGAGAAGACAATTTCATTTTACCTGTTATACCCACAGTATTAATTACTCATTTCAAGTCATTTTCTCAAATTCATTAAAAATATGCATTAATTAATATGGGTATTATGGTAAATTATGTATTTCATTTATTATTTCTTAAGGGGTGTGCAAAATCCACAATGAAGAAGTAAAAGTGAACAGAGAGAGTATTCTACTAGCTCAATATTTTCAACTAAATTCTAATGTAACTGTCACTTGTTTATTTGTCAACTATCACTAAATTAAACACAAATTGAACCAAATTTTTTCCATACTTTATACCTACACATTAAACCTTTTTCTATGCTTGCTCTCCTAGCCACCGCCCTGACTCAGCCTCACCCTTGTAGCCACAATTAAGCTTGTTAACTGTTTCGGGTCGGGCTTGGCCCGCTCCCTAAGGGTCGATCATACCGATCCCATGGAGCTGCCTTAAGGGGTCGGGTTGGGGGCAGTGGAAAAAATAAATTTTTTTGGGATTAAAAATATAAAAAAGACAAATATACAAATAAACTGAGAAAATTTAACATCTAACATATATACATAAAAAAGAACTTTGAATAATTAACTAGAATAGCAGCCCATGTTAGTTTTCCCCCAAAAACTTAACCTTTTATATATATATATATATATATATACTCCTTCGGTCCACCTAGCTCCGCCCCTAATTGGGGTAAAATATTGTTTGGCAGAGCCACAATAGGGGCAAACCAAGCTGTTTATTTCAAAGCCATAGTTGCTGTCATTGTTATTAAAGAGTGACACTAGTTATATTGGCTATACTCTTTGTCATCTGCCTGAATATGTAACTAATAACTTTTTTTCGTTAAGAGAAAACGCTCGCAGTCACTATAATTTTTGTTACAATCTTTATCCTACGGGCGAGCACTTTGTGCATACTGAGTAACCTATTGTTATCAACCTTTTATAGTCCAATGATTTATAGGGGATAGAATAACAAAAAGAAAGTATACTTAGACTGCTGAGATTAATAAAGACTTTTGCTAATTACCTCGACATTCTTAAACTTGAAATGTCAAGCCATGTGAGCACTTTTAGGCTTTAGGGTAGATTCATCCGATGCAATTAATAAATCACTTCTTACGGTGATTATGAAGATCCCAACAATCTAACCTTACACTCACGTGCAATGTCAGAATTTCAATTTTATGAATTCTAAATTTTAAAATAACAACTTCAAGTATTAAATACTGAATTTTTAATATTAATATTTTTACAAATTTATAACACAAATACAATATCCGAACAAAAGAATTCGAAAAAAGAAATTGTAGTTATTCAATGACCCAAGCTTTAGGGCCCTAGCTTGCATCATCCAAAATAAATTTTCAATAGCAAGTAAGAAAATTTTGCAGACCCCCATACACATGATACAACATTTTATTGAACTGAGTTATAATAAACTCCAGCTCAAGATTCTCTATTAAAGCAGTTATATATTTTTATTCCTAAAAAGGAGGGTAACTATTTTATTCCACCAAGTATAATGTTTGTATAAGTCTTAAAAAAATTATTGAGTTATTGAAATGTTCAATTAGGACGTAACCTACTTATTAAAGTTTGCGGTGTGATAAATAAGATATCCTTCTTAACTAGAGGTCTAGGTTCCAACCGTAGGAACGAAAAAGAATTTAAATAGTGAAAATGTTTTTTTAATGAATTTTACGTAAATTGATTGAAGCCTGAAATTAACGGGGTACTAGACGTTACGCCAGGTGGCAACAAAAAAAAGACCAATGCAACCCCACCATCAAACAGAATAGAAACATTTCAATTACTATATTTTAAAACAAAAGAGAAACCAATATCCAGATGGCCTTCAGAAAAACGATACAATCTTCTTTTGGTGGCACATGACAACTGGTAATGAAAACCACTATCAGATTTATTTTCTTATTAATTCAGTCATTAACTTTGCCATTATATAAATCATTTTCAAGTTAAGAGCTGCTCTCAGCTGGCGATTCCATCAATTCTCCTCTCTATCGTTTTGCCAAATTTCCCTCCACTAATATATTTGGCCTTCACCTTGAAAAAGAAAATATTTACTCATGCTTACTACTACTTATTAGTGTGTACAAAGGAAATTGACAAACCGCACTAATGATTAAATCGGTAATTCAAATCAAATCGAGAAAAAAAATCTGATTATAATTTGATTTGATTTGGTTTGGTGTTGGGAAAAAAAATCCGATCATAATTGGTTTTGTTTAGTTTTAACTAATAAAAGTAAAACCAACACCAAATCAACCCGACATTACATATATAGAAGTTTTAAAAATATTTATTGTATTGTAGTTTATAAGTATTTCTTACATATTTTTATAATTTTATCTTTTAACGTATAATTTTAAACTTGGACTTATATTTCTTGAATGCTACAATAAGTTTTATAGTCAATATTAATGCTAATAAAAGATATTCAATTAAATTGTACTACGAATGACAATAGTGTTAGATATCTATTTTTTGAGTTTCGCCATAGTTTAGAAAAAAACGCACAACTTTTTTTTTTATAGTGTTTAGTCATGTAAAAATAATACTTGTTACTCGTACTTATTTTAGCAACTTAGTAATTTTTATTTTTTTTGGTAATTAAAGAAGTTTACTACCAAGTAAATATTTACAGCGTACACTCAAACAAATACTGCTATCTCTCTTGTTGGACATGAAGCCCCAACATGACACTACATCACTCTCTCCTACTCAAATACTCTCCTTCCTCATTTATACTGAATACCAGTTTTTACCTCTCAAATAAACATCCAGTTTTGGATAGTTTTGAGCATATATATGAATCTCCTGTACTACCGACCTTAACACCAAATTTCACATTAAAATGGTGCAATACCAAATTTGCTCCAACCATTACACTATATTTTACACTAAAAAAGAATATTTCTTTTCATATTCTTCTCTCTCTTCTATATTATATTATTATCTTCTATTTAAATTTTATTTTTTATTTCCTTCAAACAAATTCTTTCTTTTTTCTTTTTTCCATATTCATCACATATAATTCACATTCACCACTTATATAATCATTTATACAAAATTATTTTAAAGGATAAATCAACTAAAAGTGAAATCATTGATAAAAGATAATTAAATAAATATTACATCATAGATAATCATAATTATTATTATACAATTATAATAATAATAAAATTAACTTATCATTTTATATAAATATAATATATACAAAAATTAATATATCAAAAAAATAGAATATAAAATTAAAATTATAAAGATCTTAATATAAAAATTAATTATATACACAATATATGATAAATTAAAAGTCAAAAAATATATAACTGAATAAAATAATATTAAACCAAATTTGGTGTTGATAAATAGTGTTGCACCAAATTTGGTGCAACACTATTTACACTCTATAATGGTGCAAGATTTAATGTTGGATTGGAGAAAAAAAATAGTGCAAGGTTGGAGATGATCATTTTTAAATAATTACTTCTTTCCTTAATGACATTTTTAACACCAGAAAAGCAAGCCATGGGCCATGGTCAAAGGGTGTATCAAGTGGGGAAGTCAAAAAGAATTTGCAAGTTGTCTGTTGACTTTTCAAAAGTTGTTGAAATTTAGTCCACATTGTAAAATATCAAATTAGAATTAACTCCGTAATCTAAGGATCTGCAGCTAATTTTATGTTGCTTTACTTTACCTAAATTTGAACAGAAAATTGAAGTTAAATCTCCCCCCCGCCCCCCCAAAAAAAAAACTCACAACTACAGCAATATTATTGGTGAAAAGGTATTTAAGTAAACTCACAACACTATCAAACTGGCTTATAAATAATTTTTTAAAGCTTAAACTAGAACAAGAACGTGTTTATAAGTTTACTCAAAGAGTCTTATTTTATTTTTGGTACCCTAACTACACACTGTCTTTGGTTAAAAGATTAACTAATCAAAATTCTAATTAAGAGCCTGTTTGGATGGGCTTTTTTTAAATGACTTTTAAGCATAAGCCAATAAGTTAGGAATTCTAATTTTTAGCTTTTGGCTTGTTTTTGTCATTTTAGCTTAAAAATAAGTGCTTAAAAGTATTTTTTTTACTTTATTCAAACACAACAAAATGACTTAAAAGTTATTTTAACTTAAAAGCACTTAAAATAAGACAATCCAAATGGGCTCTAAATCAGGCAAAAAGTTTTCAAACCAAATATGCAAAAGATTGTATTCCTGAAAACTTTTTTTCTGTTTTGTTTTGCCCGGAAAAAAGTTGAGAAAGTTGAAATCTTTTGAAGAGAAAGGACCAAACAAGGTGAAGAAATTGAACAACGCAAGGAACCAATTGGCTGTCCCATAATATTTATTAGCCTCAAAGTTAATAATAAGAAAACTGAAAATATTTGGAAAAAAAATGGCGATCCAGTGCATGATATATTCCTCGTTCATGCAAAATCTGGAAAAGGGTCGTAACTGAAACGTGTAAGTGACCTACCTTGACACAAGCAACGACTCGAATCCGTTTACTTATGATCACAAGAAGATAAACTTTACTGTTGCTCCAAGTTCCTCTTCGATGAACATATTTGAATACACTAAGCAAAAGCTTACTAATATATACCATCCCCACTTTTCATTATGTTTTTCCACTGAAATTACAAGCACATTGAACAGAAGTATCATGTAACATTTATATCAATTATGAAAATTTACAGAAAACAAAAAAGGTATATGATATGTTATAGAGATGATCTACTTGGTGTGGCTACCACCTTCATCTACTAACACTACAATTTCTTATTCAGCTAACAGCTGCTCCCTTTGAAATTCAAAAAGATTATAAAAAAAAAAAATTGCTTTAAGAAAAAAAAAAGAATGAGGACTCAAAAGTCCTATTGAGTAGTGTACCTTCAATTCTTGCATTATTCTATAGAATTGTTCGAGCCGGCTGTGTACGATAGATCATTGTGATTCAGCCTTTTCTCGGAACCCGCATATAACGGGAGCTTAGTGTACCGGGCTGTCCCTTTTACTTGTTTTCTCCGAGATTTGTTGTTGTTCCCTTTGCTGCTTAAATCTCCTCAAAACTTCCTCAATTGCAATATCAAATGCATCATTACTACTCCCTAATCCTTGATTAGATCTTGCATACAAATACTTAGGCATAACATTAATCAAAATCTCTCTCATTTTCCTCACATCTTCTTTGCTAAACTTATCAAGCACTTTTCTAACAATAGAAGTATCATTTCTAACTTGTTTATGATCCATGTAAACTGAATAATTCTCATATGGTAAAGGCAAATGCCATTCATATTGAGTTTTAAAACTATTTTCCCAGAAATAAACAGGTATTGAACCTGCTAACATACAATCAAACTGTGATCTTCGTGTAAATCCATCCCCTTTCGGTTGTAAACAAAAATCCGAATCCAAAAATGCTTCTAAAATTGCTGGTGCCCCGTCGTAACAATGAGCAACAGAACAATCAACCACTTTGCAAGAACTCGACTCCTTCTTACAGTAATTCATTAAAACTTCTCTAAAATCATTCTTGATTTTCTTTCTCACAGCACCAACAAAACAGAAATGACTAGAACGATTTCGCGACCTCACTAGATCTTGCCATTGTTTAATTTCATATTCGAATCGAGGATGAAAAGCTGTAGGATATGGAACACTTACCTCTAAATCATCCCATGGATTTTTTTCAATAGATAAACGGAGAACATTCTTCATTAATGGCATTCGGAGAAAACTCGTACCCCAATCTGAATCTTCATCAGTTTTTCTTCTAAAAGCCCAAGTTAATCTACCCAGCATAAGAAAATGATCCGACCCGTTTTTCTGTTCCCAATAGGGTTGATTTTTTACCCATTGTAACATCTCTTCACTAGGTCGATCTCGTTCTTTTGCTGTAGTAAACCATAAAATCTTACCAATTGCAAGTCCTGAATAAAACGGTATGTAAAAAGCAGTAGCATTTTTCGGGTTCAAGGTTCTACACCTGTAATTCAACATTCTTTCGTGGTAAATTACCTCTGCTGAATACATATCAGTCCAATACCAAGCGGAGAGGAGATTTTTGGGTATGATTGAGTCAAGTCCAGTTGCTTTTGGACCTAAACCGCCGTTTGAAACGGCGTTACAACGTGAACTCCATGGGTCTAAATCATGGCAGTTGTTTAATAGATCTTTGTTGAACATTGATGGAAGATCGTAGACGTAAACTCTACCATATTCACACTTCTCACGTTGTTCCTTAACTTGTACTAACTGTTTGTGTTGGTCGTTAATGGGGTTCTTGCTCTGTTTTTGGTGTTTGTTCTGTTGAGGTTTGGAGATTTGGAAGTTTTGTTGTTGCTGTTGTTGTTGGGGTGGCGACGCCGGAGTAGAAGTTCCGGCGAGGAAAAGAATGAAAGAGATTTGGATTAGAATGATAAGGAAAAACCATTTACAGTGATGAAAACCAACTTGGGATTTGATTAAATGGAAAGAATTTCTGAATTTTTTGAATGTTTTTCGAGGGGAAGTATTTTCAGAAGGCAACATAATTATTACTATCAGTCTTAGCTAGATAGGCTTATGTTGTGGTGAGGGAGGAGAAGAAAACGTCAAAAAGATAAAGCAATTAATGAATGGAAGTGGGATTCAAAGAAGAAGATCGAGAATAACAAGAGGAGAAAAGCAAAGTAAGAATTTGGTGGGAGAAATTCTATGATATGTCACCTCCACTTCTTATATAGTACTACTACTAGTTTGAGTTTTATTTTGTTTGTTTTTTCTGTCAAAAATATTTCAAAACTTTAGTTACCTAGGAGATTATTATGTCTAACTTTTTATTTAATTGGTATTTTGATAAAAATGGTACTATTTTAGTTCAACGAACAACAACATACTCGGTATATATTATCCCACACGATGGGATCTTGTGAGGATAGAGGGAATTGTTTCCAATAGACCCATGGTTCATGAAAGCATAAGCACCACAATAATAAAAATATAGATAAGAAGGGACAGTACCAAAAAGCCATATAAAAACAGAATAAAAACAATAAGATATTAAGATGATCAACAATGAACGAAAATAACATTTAGTCATAAAAACTTATTACCAACATAAAGACATTATTTTTTTATTAATTTATTTGAAATAGAACGACATATTTTTGTATTTGAAAATAATTTAACTTTAAAGATCATATTTTACCCATAAAAAAAAATTATAACCGTACAAATATTATTACATGTTAAAATTCATTGGATTGGAGAGAGTAGTACTAACTGAACGACATACTTCTTTTTTTTTTATTAAATTTCATGATGAGTCAAACTATATCATACATCAATTGAATTTGAGGGAGTAGTACTAATTAACATTTATTTACATGTTAAAATTCATTAGATAGTGTAAAGATTAAATTTTCAACCAATGTACATTGACCTCTAATTACAAGTATTTAGTCTAATTTTTTTTATTACTCTCAAGCTTGTTATGAATAGTTTTGCATATTGTTATGAGTTTATTATTGAAAAAACTTCACACTATATAGACGAGTTAAAATGTTTGAAGATCTTAGCTGTAAAATCTCAGAAAAATAACAAAGTAAAGAATATTATATCAAAGTGGAGTTTCGACTTTCGAGTGGGGAATTAAAAAAAAATGCTAGAAATATGTGTTTGTTTCTGATTGGTTGTTTCCAAAGTGCATAGACAATCAACTGTGCAAATTGAGAAGAGTTGAGTGTCTAATGAATAATTTAGTGATTGTTCTCGAAATTAATGAATAATTAAGTATTAGTATTAATTTCGATGGCAACGGATCAATCAGGTGCGTCCACGTTATTATAATGACAACAAAATATGATTAAGACAGGAGACAGCAATGATGGGTACACTAGAGTTTATCTTTCCATTTGAAACGTTGAACATGGAATGTGAAGCTAATTTAGAACCATTCAAAATATAACATGTATTTTCACATGGAAATTTCCTCCGACCTTGTACGGTCAGACCTCTGAATAATAGTATTCGTATATAATTCAGAACTAATTTTTATGTTGTGTTATAATATATATTCTCTATAATAATATTTCGGATCCAAAAATATTTGAAATAAACAAAATTATTATAAAGAGGTTTGACTGTATATCTTATTTTAGTTCAAAAAATTAGGAGGGCCACTACGTACCTCTTGTTGCACATAAAAAGGAAACATGTATATATAATTGCACAATATCTATCAACCAAATCAATGGCGTAATGGTGTCAATATTTAAAGAAGTAAATAAATTTATTATTATTATAATAATAAATGGTATCATTTTGAAAGGAAGTCTTGGCGTAAGTAGTAAATTTACTGTCATGTGACCAAAATTCACGAGCCCGAGTAGTGAAAACAGTTTTCTTATAAAAATACAGGGAAGGCTGCGTACAAAAGACCCCTATAATATTATTTATATACCTAATTTAGTATTACTTGAATATACATAAATAAAAAATTTGATAAAGCAGTATTCCCTTACACCAGTTGGTAGATCCGCTCCCGTATGAAACAAATATATGAAAATGAATTCAACTTACGTACACTCATGGACGGAGGTAGAGTGCGGGATGCGGATTCGGCCAAACCTAGTAACTTTTGTTCAAACCATGTATTTGTCTTAAGAAATCCATTGAATATGTACAGCTTATTAATTTTAGAACCCAATAACTTAAACGTATTACAATTATGAACTTAGAAGGTTTAAATCTTGATTTTGCCTATGCATATACTAACAAAGTAACAATATAAGAAAAATTTGCTCTATCGATGTATTTTAACATGTTATATTACTTGTCGTTTTACAAATCACAAATTTTACTTTTTATGAATCGGTTACTTCTACTTAGCCAAAAAAAATATGTGGTACCTTGTCTCTTATTTGAAGTTTGAGGAGGTAAAGTGAAATTATTGAAAATGAAACAAGGACGGTATGGTAATTTTAGTATTAGTAGAATGAGACAAATTATTCCTGGAGTATGAAGACTGCATTCACTTTTCTTCAGTGCTAATGTTGCTTAGATGCCGTGCAAAAACTGGATCGAATAAAATTAAATCAAAAGTTTTATATTCTTAATAATAAATTTTTATTTATTTCTTTTTTTGAATTTAATTTATATACTTTGGCAGCATATAAATACCATCAATATAATTTAATCTCTTATAACATATCTATTAACATTTTTATCAAATAACAATTAATATCTATTATAGGAATTTACGCGCAATTAATTTTTTCAGAAGTGTTAGATGAGTTTCGATAGTAATAAAAGGTGTACACGTAAAGCCTGAGATTGAAGTCATTAACTTTCCATATGACCAAAACAAAAAATAACAAAAGGAAAATAGATTGTAATTAATAAATAATTAAAAGACCTCCAGATTTTGTCAACCTCAAGTTGACACATGTATTGACTAGACTATAATTTACGGACAATATACTCAAAATAAGAAAAATAAATAAAAAAGTAAGAAATTCGAATCTAACATTGACTACAGTATAAATTATTTCCCATTAGTCGGTGGAGATCTCTGAGCAGTGGATCTCAAAAATCAAGTTTGAAATTGATTCATTAATTGTCATTAGTATTAATTAAAGTATCAAATATTCAGTTAGAACTTGGAATCCAAGTATTTTATAGCCCAAACTAGCAATAATGTATATTGCTTTTATTATATTTTAATTCTATGCTTATGAATTACTTCTGCTTTTGCCATTGTTTTAACAAAGTAAATGCTGATTATTTTCTTTACACGAAAGTTCGAGCGTATTATGTTGAAACCCTAGTATACAGAAAGTTCCAGTATAGTTAAAGTACCTGTATATGAATCTTTTATCATATTAAGTTGGAATTTCAGCACATTATACTGCAGTCGTATATGTACGAAATTAGCATATTATGCTGGAATTTTTCCGAATTTTTAAGAGTATTTATGTTCAGATTTTATCTTTACGTGAAGAAGTGGTTCAATTTTAATTACTTTTGAAAATGTGCTATTTTTCAATTACCAGTTGTAAATCTGACTATTTCTGAAACCCCCTCCCCCGCCCTCCTCCTCCCCTTCTAATTAGAGATATTGGGTTCGAGTCTTGGATATGTAATCGTCTTTGGTGTGGAGCGGCTTATCCCGCAAAGTAAATTTTTTTAATGTGAATCAGAATTAGTCGAGCCCGGAACAAATAACGGTAATAGTAAAATCTTGTCATCGCTGATATATTTCAAAACTGACAGTTAAAAAGTAAATCGAATCAAGTTAAATTTAGACGTACGGGACCAAACTAGTTTAATTTGTTGATTAATTGTATGGGGCTCTTTTTCACATTCTTGTTAATAAAATTGTCGATTCTTAGCTTGTCAACTAGTATTACAATTATACCTTTTAAGTGGTATATGCAGTCAGCGGCGTATCCAGTATAAAAGCTATGAGTTCAATTAAACTCATAATTTTCGCTCATATTTTATATTTTTGTTAAAAAATTATTAAATATATAAAATAATAGATTTTGAACCCATTAATTAGATGAAATGTGGTAAAATTATGAATCTGAACCCATAAAATTTAAAACATAAATCCGCCTCAGTAAATAAAATTACCAAATATTAAACAATACATTTTAAGGTACAGAGACAGATGTATTGCATGTTCGCTTTTAGTTATTCTACGAACACCCACACATGGAATACAATATTTATATAATCCTTCTTCACTTGAAGCTTTTAAGGGCCGTTTGGCCATTAAAGAAAATCACTTTTTTCGGGAAAATCACTTTTTTTTAATTGGTGTTTGGCCATGGAAATTTTAAATTTTACTTGAAGTTGAATTTTGAAATTTTCGAAATTTTTAAAACTTCAAAAAACTGTTTTACAAAAATTTTACTTTAAATCATACGCAAAAATTCAAAACAACTCCAAATTATATTCATATCCAAACACAACTATAATTTTCAAATACCAATTTCATTTAATTTTTTTTTATATTTTTTTTCCGAAAATTCACAATTTTTATGTCTTAGTAGCTTCTTCTTTTTTTTTTTAAATCTTTTTTCTTTTGGTCACATGTAGTTTTTTCTTTTCTCTTTTTCGGAAACATAATAAGTTGAATATCTAGGTAGGCAAACTGCAAAGCTCCAAAATCGGTTCATCTGGTCCAGAGATACGCGTCGTGATAACCAAACTAATAAATATGATTTAAATATGAGATGTTACTTGTGATCATCTTATTTATTGTTTTATAATTACTAATAACATATAATAATAATACCTTTATATTTATAATTTATCGAAAGGAAATAGATTCAAAAGGGACAGCTTACCAGCTCCAACCTCCAAGATTGTAGATACAGCTTCTAATAGTTTCCAAATAAATAATTAAGGGGAAAAATGATGTACTGTTTCTTCTCTTGGATGTAAATAATGTGAGTTGTAATTTTAGAGCCCGTTTGGACATAAGAATTTATCACTCTTTTTTGAAAAAAATTTACTTTATTTCGAAATCAATGTTTGGCCATAAAATTTTTAATTTTTACTTGAAGATGAATTTTGGAATTATTCGAAAATTTAAAAAACTCCAAAAAACTGTTTTTCAAAATTTTCACTCACAAAACTTCAAAAACAACCCAAATTTTTATTCATATCCAAACACAACTCTAATTTCAAATACCATTTTTTTATGGGACGCTAGCGCTATGTGGATGGTGACGGCGGACTGTATAAGGGAGGCAGCGAGAAAGGTGTTGAGAGTTTCGAAAGGTTACTCGGGCGGGCACCGAGGTGACTGGTGGTGGAATGACGTGGTCCAAGGTAAAGTGACAACTAAGAAAGCGGCTTACATTAAGTTAGTAGAGAGCACCGACGAGGATCAAAGGAGAGCAAACAGAGAAAGATATAAGGAGGCTAGGAAGGAGGCGAAATTAGCGGTCACAGAGGCTAAGATTGCTGCATTTGGTCGTCTGTATGAGGAACTTGGGGGCAAAGGTGGGGACAAGAAGTTATTTCGGTTGGCCAAAGCGAGAGAGAAGAAGGCTCGCGGCCTGGATCAAGTGAGGTGCATCAAAGACGAGACGGTCGAGTATTGATGGAAGAGGCCCAGATTAGGCTAAGATGACAGTCGTACTTTCATAAACTTCTGAATGAATAGGGGGATGGAAACATCATGTTAGGGCAATTGGGGCACTCCGAGAGCCACCACGACTTTAGTATTGTAGGCGCATTAAGGTTGAAGAGGTAGTGGGTGCGATGGGTAAGATGAGTAGGGGAAAAGCGACCGGACCAGATGAGATTCCATTAGAGTTTTGGAGATATGCGGGTAGAGCAGGCTTGGAGTTGCTGACTGAGTTGTTTAATGTTATCTTCAGAACGAAGAGGATGCCTGATGAGTGGCGGTGGAGTACAATGGTTCCGGTATACAAGAACAAAGGTGATATCTAGAATTGTAACAACTATAAGGGTATCAAGTTACTAAGTCATACCATGAAAGTTTGGGAGGGGGGTGGTAGAAGGGAGGATAAGGAGGGAGGTTTCTATATCGAAAAACAAGTTCGGGTTCATGTCGGTTCGTTCTACTACGGAAGCTATCCACCTTATCAGGAGGTTGGTGGAAAAATACAGGAATAGAAAGAGGGATTTGCATATGGTGTTTATTGACCTAGAGAAGGTGTATGACAAGGTCCTCAGGGACGTCCTTTGGAGATGTCCGGAGGTGAAAGGTGTGTTGGTGGCTTACATTAGGGCAATAAAGGATATGTATTGTTGAGCTATGACTCGGGTTAGGACTGTGGGAGGTGACTCAGAGCCTTTTTCGGTGGTTATAGGATTACACCGAGGATCTGCGCTCAGCCCGTTCTTATTTGCCCTGGCACTGGACGCACTGACACACCATATCCAAGGAGAGGTGACATGGTGTATGTTGTTCGCTGATGATATAGTTTTGATTAATGAGACGCAATGCGGCGTTAATGGGAGACTGGAGGTATTGAGGCAGGACCTGGAGTCTAAAGGTTTCAAGTTGAGTAGGACTAAGACGGAATATGTGGAATGTAAGTTCAGCGATGTGACGTGGGAAGTGGATGTGGAAGTCATGTTAGACTCACATGTCATCCTCTAGAGAGAAAGTTTTAAGTACTTAGGATCAATTATCCAGGGTGATAGGGAGATCGATATTACGCACCGTATTGGGGTGGGATAGATGAAATGGAGGTTAGCGTCTGGAGTCTTGTGTGACAAGAATGTGCCACAAAAACTCAAAGGTAAGTTCTACAGAGCGGTGGTTAGACCGGCCATGTTGTATGGGGTTGAGTGTTGTCCAGTCAAGAATTCACATATCCAGAAGATGCAAGTAGCATAAATGAGGATGTTGAGATGGATGTGTGGGCACACTAAGCTGGACAACATTAGCAATGTGTCACGACCCCCAAATCTCCATTGGTCGTGATGGCGCCTATCGTGGTACTAGGCTAGCCAATTTACTGAATATAATACAAGGTACTTTCCATTTAGAACAGTAATGCAATTTTATCAAAATCTTACGCGTTTAAATATTTCACAAATGCGGGTAAGAAATGAAAACATCTGAACAAAAATCCCCAAAACCCGGAGCCAACAACCATGAGCAACTAAATGGAACACAAAATCTGACACGATTTCCTTAATACATCAAGTCTAGGAAAAATGTAAATAGTGACAAAATGAGAAAGGTGGGGCTGCGAACGTCGTGCAGCTACCTCACAATCTCCGACAACTGCTCCACTGATGAAGAATCGAATCTCACTCGATCCGGTCACCTGGATCTGCACACAAGGTGCAGGAAGTAACGTGAGTACACCAACTCAGTAAGTAACAAATATAAATAAGGACTTGAGTGCAATGACGAGCATTTAAAATCATGTAAATTCATATAATAAACATTAGTGGAAATCAATAATCAAGTCAGGATTTACGTCCCGAAAGTTTCATAAAACTCCAGTTTTTCCTTTCCAAATTTCATATAAAATATTGGTTCAACATTTATCATTTAGAGGCAAAAATGTAAAGAAGAGTGAAAACGGTAGTTTCATAGAAAATAAGCCCCTCAGGCACAGTGTCACTCACAATATAAAGCCTCTCAGTCACTCGTGACTCATCTCTCGTCAATCAACACTCACGCTCAATTGGTGCCATAGAATAATCGATGCAGCATGCAGCCCGATCCATTTATATATATATAACGTTGTGGCGCGCAACCCGATCCATAAATAGTCGACTGCGCTCATTGGGGGTGTACAGACTCCGGAGGGGCTCCTTCAGCCCAAGCTCTATATCGTGGCGGCGTGCAGCCCGATCCAATATATATACCGTTGCGGCGTGCAACACGATCCAATATATATCTCGTTGCGGCGTGCAGCCCGATCCAATATATATCTCGCTGCGACGTGCAGCCTGATCCAATATATATGTATATGTATATAACGATGCGACGTGCATCCCAATCCATCATTATCCTCACAATCCGGCTCTCGGCCTCTCTCATTCATCACCCTCACAAGCCACTAGGGCAACTCACCATAAATCACGGAGACTCAGCCCAAAATATCTTTCATTTGTTTGAAAACAGGGTGATAAACAGGAATAATCAGTAAACAAGTATAAATTATGACTGAGATTATATTTTCTTTTATCAGAAACATTGTGATAATAGTAGTAAAACACCATGTGGAGCCAAAGCATGTCGGCACAAGGCCCCATATAAGCCTCTAAAATACGAAATATCATATGATTTCGAATCAAATACGCGACTTAATAGTCGTCACGGGACGGACCAAGTCACAATCCCTACCGCTGCACGCCCACACACCCGTCACCTAGCATGTGCATCACCTCATTTATCAAATCAATACGAAATATCGGGGTTTCATACCCTCAGGTCTAGATTTACCATCGTTACTTACCTCAAATTGGATGAAAAACTACATTGTGATGCCTTTGCCCCTCGAATCGGACTCAACGCGCTCCGAATCTATTCAAAACATATTCATATCATCAAAATATGCCAAAGGGACAAAGCCCATTCGAAAATATCCAATTTACATCAAAAATTCCGAAATTGGCCAAACCCGACCCTCGGGTCTACGTCTCGGATTCTGATAAAAATCACAAAACTAGAATCCTCACGCTCTCACGAGTTCATACATACCAAATACATCAAAATGGGACCCCAAATGGTCCCTCAAATCCCCAATTTATATTTTTAAATTTCAAGCCCTAATCTTCCAAATTTTCCCACTAAAACATGATTAAACCATGGAATAATCGCCATAAACACAAGATACAAGGTCCATGTAACTTACCTCAGTGAACACACTTGATTCCCCCTTGAAATCCCAGCTCAAAGATCCAAAATCCGACACAAATGGTGAAGAAATAAGTGAAAATTCGCGAAGGCAACCTTATATAGGTTCTGCCCAGCAATCTCGCACCTGCGACCCCATGCCCGCACCTGCGGAAAATTCCTCGCAGGTGCGGATTCTCACTTAAACCAAATTTCTGCATCTGCGGTCCTCAACACGCACCGGTGCTCCCAGGCCAGGTTCCACTTTTCGCATTTGCGCAAGTCTTCCGCACCTGCGCCTTCGCACCTGCAGCTCCCTGTCCGCAGGTGCAGCCACACCAGAAGGCCTGCACCAACAGCCATTTGCTACATTTTCTCCAACTTCCATCCTTCCTAAATCAATCTCGAGCCCCTCGGAGCCCCAACCAAAAGCACCAACAAGTCACATATCAATATACCAACCTAGTCGAACCCTCAGAACACTAAAAATAACACCAAAACACCAAATCAAATCGAAATTCAAGCCTAAGGATTTTTAAACTTTCGAAATTCGCCAACGACGCCGAAACCACCCAAACCACGTCCGAATGACCTGAAAATTTGCACACACATCCTAAATGAAACTACGGACCTGTTCTAACTTTCGAAATCCCATTATGTCCCCTATAGATAATTTTCTATTGCTGACCAGAAATTGCCAAAAATCCAATTCAAGACTAATCCTACTCAGGACCTCCAAATGACATTCCAAACACACTTCTAAGTCTCGAATCACCTAATGAAGCTATCCGAGCCACAAAACTACATTCCGAGATCATTTACCTATAAGTCAACTTCCGGTTGACTTTTCTAACTAAATCACCAACCTAAGAGACTAAGCATCTCATTTCTCACCACAACCACTCCGATTCCGAACCAATCGACCCAACGCAACACAACAAGAGCTGAACCATACAAGAATGAAGCAGAAATAGGAAATACAGGGATAAACTATCAGAACGACCGGCCGGGTCGTTACATTCTCCCCCTCTTAAATAAATGTTCGTCCTCGAATGGGTCTAGAAACATACCTGGAGTCTCAAATAGGTGGGAATATCTCCTCCGCATATCCCTCTCGGTCTTCTAGGTGGCCTCCTCCACCGGTTGCCCTCTCCACTGCACTTTCACTGAAATTATATCCCTAGACCTCAACCTTCTGACCTGACGACCCAAAATGGCTACTGGCTCTACCTCATAAGATTTATCACCCTCTAGCTGAACCGTGTTGAAGTCAAAAACATGAGACGGGTCACCAATATACCTCTAAAGCATGGAAACATGAAATGCTGGATGCACGCTCGACAAGCTAGGTGGCAAGGTAAGTCTATAGGCCATCTCTCCAACCCACTGAAGCACCTCAAAAGACCCAATGAAACTGGGACTCAACTTGCCCCTCTTGCCAAACTACATAACACTCTTCATGGGTGACACCTTCATCAGGACCTTCTCCCCAGCCATGAAAGATACATCCCGGACCTTCCGATCCGCATAACTCTTCTGCCTCGACTGCGCCGTGCGAAATCACTCCTGAATCAACTTCACCTTATCTAAAGCATCTTGTATCAAATCCGTACCCGAGAGTCTGGCCTCACCCGGCTCGAATCAACCGACCAAAGATCTACAACTCCTCCCATACAAAGCCTCATACGGAGCCATCTGAATACTCGACTGATAACTATTATTATATGCAAACTTTGCGAGTGGCAGAAACTGGACCCATGAACCCTCAAAGTCAATAACACAAGCGTGCAACATGTCCTTTAGAATCTGAATAGTGCGCTCGGACTGCCCGTCCGTCTGAGGGTGAAAGTCCGTGCTGAACTCAACCTGTTACCCAACTCTCTCTGCACAGACCTCCAAAACTGCAATGTGAACTAAGTACCTCTGTCAGAAATTATAGAAACCGGAACACCATGCAACCGAACAATCTCCATGATATAAATCTCACCTAGCCGCTCCGAACAATAAGTAGCACCAACAAGAATGAAGTGAGCGGACTTAGTTAGCCGATCCACAATAACCCATATAATGTCGAACCTCCTCGATGTCCGTGGGAGCCCGACTACAAAGTCCATAGTGATCCGCTCCCACTTCCACCCAGGAATAACCAAACTCTGATGCAATCTACCGGGTCTCTGGTGCTCGTACTTGACCTGCTAGCAGTTGAGACACCGAGCTACAAATCCAATAATACCTTTTTCATCCGCCTCCACCAATAGTACAACCCCAGATCTTGATACATCTTCGCGGCACACGTATGGATGGAATACCGCGAGCTGTGGGCCTCCTCAAGAATCAACTCCCGAAGCCCATCTACATTATGAACACATACCCGACCATGCATACTCATAAAACATCAATCACCAATAGCTACATACCTGGCATCACCTCGCCGGACCGTATCCTGAAGAACGAGCAAATATGGGTCATCATACTGGCGCTCTCTGATACGGTCATAAAGACAAGACCTGGAGGCTACACAAGCCAATACCCGACGGAACTCCGATAGATCCAACCTCACCAACTCGCCCGCTAAGGCTTGAACATCAAGTGCTAATGGTCTCTCAGCTACTGGAAGATATGCTAGACTCCCCAAGCTCTCTGCTCTGCGACTCAAGGCATCGACCACTACATTGGCCTTCCCCAGATGGTATAGAATACTGATATCATAGTCCTTGAGAATCTCTAACCATCTCCTCTGACGCAAATTCAGATCTTTCTATTTAAATAAGTGTTGGAGGCTACGGTGATCAGTAAAAACCTCACAATGAACCCATACAAATAGTGACGCCAAATCTTCAAGGCGTGAACAATGGCTGCTAGCTCGAGATCATGCACCAGGTAATTTTTCTCATGAGTCTTCAACTGGCGTGAGGCGTAGGCAGTCACCCTACCCTCCTGCATCAAAACACAACCAATGCCTATCCTCGAGGCATCACAATACACGGAATAAGAACCTGAAGCTGATGGCAATACTAACACTGGAGCTGAGGTCAAAGTCGTCTTGAGCTTCTGGAAGCTCTCCTCACACTCGTCTGACCACCTGAACAGAGCACCCTTCTGAGTCAACTTGGTCAAGGGTGAAGCAATAGAAGAAAACCCATCCACAAAGCGGTGGTAATATCCCACCAACCCAAGGAAGCTCCTAATATCTGTAGCTGAGGACGGTCTGCGCCAACTATGCACCGCCTCTATCTTCTTCGGATTAACCCGAATATCCTTGCTGTACACCACGTGCCCCAAGAAAGCTACTGAGCCAAGCCAAAACTCACACTTGGAGAACTTTGCATAAAGCTTCTCCTCCCTCAATCTCTGCAATACAACCCTCAAATGCTGAGCATGCTCCTCCTGGCTATGAGAATACACCAGGATGTCTTCAATAAACACAATAACAAAGGAATCTAAATATGGCTGAAATACGTTGTTCATCAAATGCATGAAGTTGTTGGGGCATTGGTCAGCCCAAAATACATCACCAAGAATTCATAGTGGCCATAACGGGTCCTAAAAACCGTCATGGAAACATTCGAATCTCGAATCTTCAGCTGATTGTACCCGGATCTCAAGTCAATCTTGGAGAACACCCTAGCTCCCTGAAGCTGGTCAAACAAATCATCAATGCGAGGCAGAGGATACTTATTATTGACTGTAACCTTTTCCAGCTGCCTATAATCAATACACATTCTCATGGAACTATCCTTCTTCTTCTTCACGAACAGCACCGGTGCACCCCAAGGTGACACACTAGGCCGGATGAACCCCTTTTCTAGGATTTCCTGAAGTTGCTCTTTCAATTCCTTCAAATCCACTGGTTCTATACGATACGGTGAAAAAGAAATAGGTTGAGTGTCCGGCACCAACTCAATGCCAAAATCAATATCCCTGTCGGGCGGCATGCCTGGAAAATCAGCAGGAAACACGTCTGGATACTCGTGGACTACAGGAACAGAATCGACAGTGGGAGTCTCAACATTGACATCCCTCACAAAAGCCAAATAAGACAGGCATCCTTTCTCTACCATACGCTGAGCCTTCAGGTATGAAATCACCCTACTAGTCATATAATCAATAGAACCTCTCCACTCGACTCTCGGACATCCCGACATCGCTAAGGTCACAGTCTTAACGTGAAAATCAAGAACAACATGACACGAAGAAAGCCAATCCATGCCCAATATCACATCAAAGTCGACCATGATAAGTAATAGCAGATCCACTCGGGTCTGCAGACCCCCAATAGATATAAAACATGGTCGATACACTCGGTCCACAAAATAGTATCACCCACCGGAGACGACACATGAACAGATGTGACTAAGGACTCGCGGGGCATATCTAGAAAGTGGGCAAAATACGATGAAACATAAGAATACGTGGAACCAGGATCAAATAAGACCGAAGCATCTCGGTGACAAACTGAAACAATCCCTGTAATCACTGCATCCGAGGCTATAGCATCTCATCTGGCTGGAAGTGCATAAAAACGAGCCTGACCTCCACCGGATCGACCTCCCCCTCTAGGGTGACCTCTAGCTGCTTGACCCCCACCTCTCGCTGCCTGGGCGGGTGGTGATGTAACTCGAGTTGATGACGAGGGTTGACCCCTCTGCTGAGATGAACCCCCAAGAAAATGAGGACACTACCTCCTCATATACCCAAACTCTCCACACTCGTAACAACTCCCCAGTGCTGGAGACGGGGACTGAAGGGAACCCCTAGCACCAGGATAACTTCTGGAAGAATCAGGCATAGATGAGCCATGAACCGATGGTGCTCGAGATGAACTCTGGGCTGGAAGAGCACTGAATGATGGGTTCCCCTGATGAGAACTGTGAGGACCACGACTAACGGATCCACCACGATAACCTGAGCGGCCCGACTGAGCCTGCCTGAATGGACGGCCCCTGCCGTGCTGGAACTGCCCCCCTGAAGGAACACCACCAAAGCTACCTGATCCTCGAGGACTCTTGGCCTGCCTCTCATCTCGCTCTTGACGACGAACCGACTCAATATCTCGGAGCCAACAAAGAGGCCTCCAACAAAGAAGAGAGTGGAAAACTACTGCCAAGAAAGAGACGCTTCACCAAAGGGCCTACGCCTCTCATAAGCCTCCCACCAAGTAAATGCAGCTCCTGAGAACTGGAAGGTAGTAAATGGGACCCCACTGGTCTCCAATATCCTTGTCATACGAAGTATCCTCTAACACTTGTCTAAGAAACCCTGGGCATCCTCGCCCTCGGCACCACTAAAAGTCAGAGGTCGAAGTCTCTCAAATCTCTCCAACCTACGCTGCTCGTCGTCAGCCATAGCTAGAACCACAAAATCCTGGGCTGGTGCAACCGATTGAGCTGAAACTGCCTCCGGGGTCTGAAGCCCCTAAATAACCTGCTCAGGTGTACGGGCAGCTGGAGTCTGAATGCCTCCCCCAGTCCTGAGAAGTAGCGGCTGAAGTAGGAATAGCGACTGCCTGAGCAAGACTGGTGCATGCAGTCAGAATCTGGTCCAAGGTCTCCTGAAGAACCGGAATAACAATAGGCACATCTTGTGCCTAAGCTGGTCCCACTGGAGCATCTGTGGCTGAGACCTGATTCGGAACAATAGGCGGGTCTATGGATACCGCCCCGACAGCTGTGCGGGCTGGTCCTCTACCTCTACCACGGCCTCGACCCCTCATGGGTCCCACTGGTGGCTGATCGCCATGACCAGTAGTGCGTGTGCTCACCATCTGTGATAGAATGAAACAATAGAAGTTTAGTTGCCAGAATCAATAGATTTGCACGACAAGAATTCAAGAAATGTGAGATTTTTCCTAAGGATTCTTCAGCCTCTCGAAGATAAGTACAGACATCTCCGTACCAATCCTCAAGACTCTACTGAACCTGCTCATGACCGGTGAGTCCTATGCAATCTAGGCTCTGATACCAACTTGTCACGACCCCCAAATATACACTGGCTTTGATGGAGCCTATCGTGGTACTAGGCTAGCCAATTTACTGAACATAATACAAGGTACTTTCTACTTAGAACAATAACGCAATTTTATCAAAATCTTACGCGTTTAAATATTTCACAAATGCAGGTAAGAAATGAAAACATTTGAACAAAAATCCCCAAAACCTAGAGCCAACAATCATGAGTCACTAAATGGAACATAAAATCTGACACGATTTCCTTAATACATCAAGTCTAGGAAAAATGTAAATAGCGACAAAATGAGAAGGGGAAGGGTGGGGCTATGAACGTCGTGCAACTACCTCACAATCTCCGACAACTACTCCACTGATGAAGAATTGAATCTCACTCGATCCGGGCACCTGGATCTGCACACAAGGTGCAGGGAGTAACGTGAGTACATAAACTCAGTAAGTAACAAATATAAATAAGGACTTGAGTGCAGTGACGAGCTTATAAAATCATGTAAATTCATATAATAAACATCAGTGGAAATCAATAATCAAGTCAAGGATCTACGTCCCAAAAGTTTCATAAAACTCCAGTTTTTCCCTTTCCAAATTTCATATAAAACATTGGTTCAACATTTATCGTTTAGAGGCAAAAATGTAAAGAAGAGTGAAAACGGTAGTTTCATAGCAAATAAGCCCCTCGGGCACAGTGTCACTCACAATATAAAGCCTCTCGGTCACGAGTGACTCATCTCTCGTCAATCAACATTCACGCTCAATAGGTGCCATATAATAACCGATGCAGCGGGATATATATATATATATATATATATATATATATATATATATATATATACATATATATATATATACATATATATATATATAACACTGCAGCGTGCAGTCCGATCCATAAATAGTCGACTGCGCTCACTAGGGGTGTACAAACTCCGGAGGGGCTCCTTCAGCCCAAGCGCTATATCGTTGCAGCGTGCAACCCGATCAAATATATATACCGCTGCGGCGTGCAGCCCGATCAATATATATCTCGTTGCGGCATGCAACCCGATCTAATATATATCTCGCTGCGGCGTGCAGCCCGATCCAATATATATATATATATATATGTATGTATATAACGCTGCGTCGTGCAGCCCGATCCATCACTATCCTCACAATCCGGCTCTCGGCCTCTCTCAGTCATCACCCTCACAAGCCACTCGGGCAACTCACCACAAATCACGGGGACTCAGCCCAAAATATCTTTCATTTGTTTGAAAACAAGGTGATAAACATGAATAATCAGTAAACAAGTATAAATTATGACTGAGATTATATTTTCTTTTATCAAAAACAGTGTGAGAATATCAGTAAAAACACCCATGTGGATCCAAAACAGGTCGGCACAAGGCCCCAAACATGGCATACAACCCAATATATATTGTAAGTCTCTAAAATACGAAATATCATATGAATTCGAATCAAATACGCGACTTAATAGTCGCTACGGGACGGACCAAGTCATAATCCTAGCGGTGCACGCCCACACGCCTGTCACCTAGCATGTGCCTCACCTCATTTATCAAATCAATACGAGATACCGGGGTTTCATACCCTCACGTCTAGATTTACAATCGTTACCTAACTCAAACTGGATGAAAAACTACACCGCGATTCCCTTTCCCCTCGACTCAGACTCAACGCGCTCCGAATCTATTCAAAACATATTCATATCATCAAAATATGCTAAAGGGACAAAGCCCACTTGAAAATATCCAATTTACATAAAAAATCCCGAAATTGGCCAAACCCGACCCCCGAGTCTACGTCTCGGATTCCGATAAAAATCACAATATTACAATCCTTACGCTCTCCCGTTTTCGTACATACCAAATACATCAAAATCGGATCCCAAATGGTCCCTCAAATCCCAATTTATACTTTCAAATTTCAAGCCCTAATCTTCCAAATTTTCCCACTAAAACATGATTAAACCATGGAATAATCGCCATAAACACAAGATACAAGGTTCATGTAACTTACCTCACTGAACACACTTGATTCCCCCTTGAAATCCTAGCTCAACGCTTTAAAATCCGACACAAATGGTGAAGAAATGAGTGAAAATTCGCGAAGGCAACCTTATATAGGTTCTGCCCAGCAATCTCGCACCTACAACCCCATGGGCGTACCTGTGGCGCCGCACCTGCGGAAAATTCCTCGTAGGTGCGGATTCTCACTTAAACCAAATTTTTGCACCTGCGGTCCTCAACACGCACATGTGGGCCCGCATGTGCGATCCAACTTCTGCACTTACGCTCCCAGGCTAGGTTCTACTTTTCCGCATCTGCGCAAGTCTTCGCACCTGCGGCTCCCCGTCCACAGGTGCGGCCAGACCAGAAGGCCTGCACCAACAACCATTTGCTGCATTTTCTCCAACTTCCATCCTTCCGAAATCGTGCGAAATTAATCTCGAGCCCCTCGGGGCCCCAACCAAAAGTACCAACAAGTCACCTATCAATATACCAACCTATTCAAACCCTCGTAACACTAAAAATAACATCAAAAAACCAAATCAAACCCAAATTAGAGCCTAAGGATTTCTAAACTTCCGAAATTTGCCAACGACGCCGAAACCACCCAAACCACGTCCGAATGACCTGAAAATTTGCACACACATCCTAAATGACACTACGGACTTGTTCCAACTTTCGGAATCCCATTTCGACCCCGACAACTTATTTTTCCACTGCCGACCGAAAATCGCCAATAATCCAATTTCGCCAATTCAAGCCTAATCCTACTTCGGACTTCTGAATGACATTCCGAACACACTCCTAACTCTCGAATAACCTAATAAAGCTATCTGAGCCACAAAAACAAAATTCTGAGATCATTTACCTATAAGTCAACTTCTGGTTGAATTTTCTAACTAAATCACCAACCTAAGAAACTAAGTGTCTTATTCCTCACCACAACCACTCCGAACCCGAACCAATCGAACCAACGCAACACAAAAAGAGTTAAACCATACAAGAATGAAGCAGAAATAGGAAATGCAGGGATAAACTCTCAGAACGACCGGCCGGGTCGTTACAGAATGAAGATATTTGGGAGAGGGTGGGCGTGGCTCCGGTGGACGACAAGATGCGGGAAGCGCGGCTTAGATGGTTCGTACACGTGCAGAGGAGAAGCCTAGATGCCCCGGTTAGGAGGTGTGAGCGGTTGGCTTTGGCAGGTATGAGAAGAGGTAGAAGGCGGCCTAAGAAGTATTGGGCCGAGGTGATCAGACGGGACATGACGCGACTCCAGAATTCCGAGGACATGGATATTGATAGGAAGGTGTAGAGGTCGAGCATTAGGGTTGTAGGTTAAGGGGTAGTCGAGCGGTTTTTCCCTTTGTCCCGATTTTCCTCTTTGTACCGACGAGTATAATAGTGTTTTGTCTAGCCCTGCTAGCGATTTATGTTGTGGTTCACACTTTTGCATAATATTTGTGTTACTGCCTTTCCATTTATTTGGTATCTCTCACGTTGCTGATATTATATTTCGGGTTTTGTTGTCACAGATCTATTGTCCTTGAGCTGAGGGTCTTCCGGAAATATCCTCTCTATCCCCTCCGGGGTAGGGGTAAGGTCTACGTACATTCTACTCTCCCTAGACCTCACTTGTAGGATTTTACTGGATTATTGTTGTTGTTGGGAATTTTACAATTCTTATGTCCAAACGCCCACTTAGTGACAATGACTTTACTTTGTAACATTTGGGTAAAAAATATCTTTCCCTATGTCGCTAGTCACGTCCTGTTCTTACGGATTATATACGGATTATACATATTTATATGAATATTTATATGACTTAACATATATTAAAAATCACCTACTTTTAATTTACGCGGTTGTGTGGATGACTATTTAGGCTAATTCTTAAAAAGAAACTTCTAACCCATGGACATTTGGGGCATTTGCATCTATACCTGCTTTTTGGGTCACGTATTAACTTATACCCACTATGCAAAAAAAATTGCAAGCGTACCCACTTTTCGCGTAACTTCAGGCAGCCTGAAGTAGCAAAATTTTTTGCTTGAAGTGTAGCAAAACTTCAGATATTTTTGCATGAAGTTTGGCCTGACTTGCAAATACAATCATGCAAACTTCAGTTCATAGTGCAAATGGCAAAAGTTCAATAAAACAACTACATGTGTTGGCTGAAGTTTTTGTTTGTAATTGCTGAATTTAAGCATTCTAGTAGCTAAAGGTTTGTTCTGTATTTGCTGAACTTTAGCATGTGTTGGGTGAAGTTTTTGTTTGTAATTGTTGAACTTAAGCATTCTAGTAGCTGAAGTTTTATTCTGTATTTGTTGAACTTCAACATGTTTTAGTTGAAGCTTTGTTCTATATTTGCTGAATTTCAGCATGTTTTAGCTGAAGTTTTGTTCTATATTTGCTGAACTTCAGCATGTTTTAGCTGAAGCTTTGTTGTGTTTATGATGAACTTTAGGACTGAAGTTTGTTTTGTATTTGCTGAACTTCAGCATTCTAGGAACTGAAGTTTTTGTTTATATTTACTGAACTTCAGCATTTTTAGAGCTGAAGTTCTAAAACAACAATGACAAGTTGTCATTAAGATCCAGTTGCTAACTACTATTTATTGTATATTTTTTCCTTAGAATAATGGAATTATCAGGAAATTCTAAAAGCAATACTCCCTATAAAACAAGACCATTAGTAAAAGTAACATCTTCACCTAATGCATAGAGAATCAAGTCGTGCTTTCATGTTTCAGTAGCAATTAAAATTAGAATTTCCGAACTGGACGGTCTAGAAGCTAATTTGTAGTTGTAAAGAGCTAAAATAGCAAATATAAGTTGTTCTCTCTATCTTCAGCATTCAGAAACGAAGGAGGATGAGAAAGAGGCTTGAAGTTGTTTAAATAGTGGGTACAAGTTAAAACTTTTTTAAAAAGGGTATAGCTTTAATTGGGGCAACCAAATAGGACGTCCCGTGTAATTTTTACTGGACATTTTGTCCCAACACCATGCTACAGACTTGCATCAATTATGGGCTTTAAAGCCTAATTAATTTCACAAGCCCACTGTAAGGGTGAAGCAGAAGCGCTATCGATTATAGGCGGATTTTTACACAAATAATAGCCAATCATATTTATTATTTTTTAGCTATAGACATAAATTATACATAATTATATACATATAATACATAAATTATAAGATATATTATATGTCCACCGACTATTTTTAATTTAAGTAATTAGAGGGACGACTACTTGGGTTAATTTTTCATTACATGCAAAGGAAAATGTGTCCACCTTAATCTGGACCTCGACCGAGCAAAAGGACCATAAGTCCGTCGTGCATATATTTTTCTTGGGCAAACTACAAAAATGCCTAATCGACTAAAATTAATTGTATTTGTTAGTCAGAAAGTGTATAAAATATAGAAAAAAATTACGCGATACATCACACATATACATTGTACTTAACATTCATTCCTATACTTTCAGAAATTACCATTCATAGCGATATTTGAATGTTCTAACAAATCCACATGTAGTACAGAAACGAGAGATCAATTGCTTTGAACCGAAACAAGAGAGTAATAAGCCCTTGTAGTTAGTTGGTCAGATCACCTGTTTAGTAAGCGAAGTTCTTGAGTTCGACTCTCAACATGATCATTCTATATTTCTGCATTCGCTTGCATTCGTTGCGCGAACGAATGATATAGTTTATACAACGCGAACGAATATAGTTGACACATATTCTATTCGTTACACGTAGCTAATATGCAAACTATAATTATATATGGTAATTAGGCTCTAAANATATATATATATATATATATATATATATATATATATATATATATATATATATATATATATATATATATATATATATATATATATATTAAAAAAATTATTTTATTAGCTATTATTTTTTCGAGCGGCTACTACCCTTCGTGCCTTCCAAGTCCAAGTCCCAAATCCCAACTTCAATTCAAGTACGGATTTGCGCTTACAATAGCATGTGCACATAACAGTTAAACTTATGTGCTATTATATATATTGACGTTGCTGATTAGTTAAGTCACGTAGTTATGTTTCTTATTTTCTAAATATTTTTAACTGTATATAATGTAATTATATAATTTAATGTTTAACTTCTAATTTTATATTTAAGATGTTAAAAAATAATGTCTCAATTCATACTGAATTAGTGTATAGATAATGAAAGGGTGAGATGAAGAGGTGCAATCCAAGAGGTACCTCTTCCATTTCCCATTCACACTCCTTAATAAAAATGCAACAATCCCCCACATGAATGGGGAATTGACATATGTGGACATACAAACATTAAAATATTGTTTGATTCGCAATTAAGGATTAATCGCATATGGATAAGCAGGTTTCCCTTTGAACTTTCCATAGTGAACTTATGTCGGATATACTCGGTAAATCGGTAGATTTGATATCTTTGAACCGTCGAGCTTTGGTGTATATCTAGACAACCATAAGTCACACAATCAATCCTTAACCGTTTTTGGTTCTCACGGTTGTGTTCGTTTCAGCCATGAACACCGCCTGGTTTCATGAGTGCTTAGAGAACGGGCCTTTACTTTCATTCTCCTTAAGGCGTCTTACACTTCACACTCACATAGGTGATTTCTAAACGTGTAATCCTATAGACACACTATCTAGTCATATCCTGCCAGACTTAGCATATCATTAAAAAGCTTTAAGCTTTATTGACTCATCAAAAAGCCTTAATGCTTTACCTTGATTTCTGAACATTATCTTCATCACGAGAATGGGTTGAGTTATTTGACAATGTTGAACCGTCATTCATAACTTTGTTTGATCTCTTTGAACCTAGCTCTTGGGATCTCCAGTCTACTAGGTAGAGTTACCGCCATGATGACTTGTCGTAGGCCTTAGCCCCATTCCCTTCGATGATCTTTCAACTGCCTCTCTAGATAGGCCTTTTGTAAATGGATTCGACACGTTATATCTTGACTTTACGTAGTCAATCGTGATAACACCACTAGAGAGTAGTTGTCTAACGGTATTGTGTCTCCGTCGAATATGACGAGATTTTCCGTTATACATAACGCTCCATGCCCTGCCTACTACCATTTGACTATCATAATGTATACATATAGGTGCTAAAGGTTTGGGCCAAAATGGAATATCTTTCAAGAAATTCCGGAGCCATTCAGCTTCTTCACCGTCTTTGTCTGAGGCTATAAACTCAGCCTCCCCTGTAGAGCGGTCAATGCACATTTGTTTGGACGATTTTCAAGACATCGCTCCTACACCGACTGTTTAGAATCGGTTGAACCGGTGATCTAATTTGCATCACTATACCCCTCTATTATTGCGGGATAGTTATTGTAGTGGAAAGCATAATTTGGAGTATATTTCAAATACTTCAAAACTCGTTTCATTGTCATGAAAGTTCAATGCAAACTTTCTTATGACGTAGACTAATACGTCTCGACTTTCGATTTCATATCATATCATTGACTACAGTTAATGTAGTAATAGTATATTATAACAACAACTGGAATGATTGGCATCAGTTGTGGTCACGACTTTTTAATATATAACACATTTCGCAATCATTCCGCCATTTTCAAGCATTTTTATGCTATTTATTCATACGTTATATGATATGCAAATTATAGCACCTTCATTTATGAAACGTATCCAACTTAGAATGGATTTTGGTCATGTTCATCGGTTGGATCACCTTATTATAGACAAATATACATTTGTTCATGAAGGGTCATGTTTATACAAAACATGTAAATGCACTTTTCATGAAAAATCACAGCCTTTCAGGTGATACTCTTTCCTAAAAGAGCTAAACATTATAAATATTCAAGAAAGAACAGATCATTTCTGGAAAGGCACGTTAACAACTTTCGAATTGTAGTTTCATCACTAGACATCATTAAGACTGAACAAGTACTGAATTCACCGACTATCATATCCATATCCACTCAGGATTAGTGGGGTTCAAAAATTATATCATTTAGACATTACGTCTAACATTCGCTTGTGTCATGCATAAGTTAAACGCCCCCATATTTCGCACATTTCATGTGCCTTTTCTTCTAGTCATTAATCTTTAAAACCATTTGATACCATTGTGTGATCAAATTTCATATATCATTGTTTGGGTGCTTGTTTTAGTCCAAGAAGAGACGTAGCAAATCTGCACACCTTCATTACTTTTCCAGGAACCACAAACCCTTTTGGTTGTTCCATATAAATTTCTTCCTCCAAATCTTCATTTAAGAAAGAGGTTTTCACATTCATTTGATGGATTTCAAGATCATACTCGGTGGCTAACACTATTACCATCAAAATAGATGTAATTCTCATTACCGGTGAGTTGTGTCAAAGTAGTCAAGACCTTCTCGCTGTCTTAGTCCTTTGGTAATAAATCTTGCCTTATATTTGTCAATAGTACCATCAGCTTTAATTTTCTCTACTTAGAACACAAAGGTTTATTTCCTGGAGGAAGATCAACCAATTTCCAAGTATGATTACTTATATGGGTTCTATCTCACTATTGACGACTTCTTTCCGAGGAAGACATAACTTCTTCCAATGTTTGAAGCTCATTTTCTAACAAGAATGTCAGAAAATCTAGTCCAAAGGAAGTAGTTGTCTTTTGACGTTTACTACGTCTTGGATTCACCTCATTAGGTGTACTTTCCTTTGCTTCTTCCCAAGGTCGCTTAGATATTTCACTAGACGACTCACATTCCTTTTTATACGGTTAAATCTCAATGAATTCAACATTATCTGATTCAATTACCGTATTATTGTGAATGTCGGAATTTTCTGATTTATGAACCAGAAAACGATATGGCTTACTATTTCTTGCATATCCAATAAAAACGCAATTAACCGTTTTATGGTCCGATCTTTACCCTTTTGGGTTTAGGAACTTGCACTTTTTTAAGTACCCTCACACTTTAAAATATTTAAGTTGGACTTCCTTCCATTCCAATTTTCATATGGAATGGATTGCGTCTTGCTATGGGAAATTCGACTGAGTATAAGGTTATCTATAAGAATAACTTCCCCCCACAAGTTCTGGGGTAAATCAGAACTTATCAACAAGGCATTCATCATTTGCTTTAACGTTTTATTCTTTTTTGCAATGCCACTAGATTACGGTGACTAAGGGGCTGTTGCTTGATGAATAATACCATATTCCAAACATATTTCATCAAAAGGAGATTCATATTTGCCGCCCCTATTACGTTGTAGAGTCAACTACAAGAAATGTTGTTTGTGTCACGATAAAGCCAAAATTAATAAATTGTGAAGTTTTTAATCTTCAAACCAATCTGACACATTCTGGATTAATAAACGGAAAAGTTTTTAATCTTCAAACCGAGTAACATCTGATACAACTAGATCTAATAAACTGTGAAGTTTTTAATCTTCAAATCAAATAATATGTGACACAATCAAATTTAATAGACGGTGAAGTTTTAATCTTCAAACCGAATAATAAATTGGAGTAAAAAATCATTAAGATTTTAATCTTCAAAACGAGTAGAAAGTCACTTAGACTTTAATTTCCCGACAATGAGTAAAAAATCACGAAGACTTTAATCTCAACGAACGAGTAGAAAATCACATAGATTTTAATCTCGAAGCAAGAATAGAAAATCACAAAGATTTTAATATTCATAACATGAGCGAAAAATCACGAGGATTTTATTCTCTAAACCGGAAAGAAATTTAATTTTCTTTCCAATGGGTTTCCAACTAATCTTTTGTAACCCTTGAACTAAACGACCCCTTAATTAATTCTTATCAAACTAATATGTGTATATTTTGATCCAAAATAATATAGGTATATTACACATGTAATGACATATAACACCCACATTTTATGTCACACGTGAGTAAATTCACTTCATGTTTTGAGAATATTTAACATATTCCAGTAATTAAGTATCAACATGAAATTCAATTCAAAGATATATTATATTATATTATAGTCCTCACATAAGGTGTATCATATTTCTTTAGGGCCTTCAACAGTTAGACCTTTGATGAAAACCCAAAATAATGTCTAACTATAAATATCACCATTTTCTTCTCATGATCTGAAAAGAATATAATATTTTTCAAGTATCATTCCACTACCTGAATGTAAACTCCTCATGATTTCATGCATGTAAAATATATGTATGCCAACTGATCTTATTCAATAAAAAACATAAACTCTAAACATGCAACACGATGTATATTATCACCTAGTCTCTACTCTATCATCTATTCTGTTGAATTTGTTGAAACTTTTCACATCTTGCTTTCCGTTGCACATTAAATTCCTTAATGTCTATTATAAGGAAAATAATCTAAGCAAAAGGCAGGTTTTTGGACAGACAATTATATTGTTACGTTGGATATCAATTGATCCAACCTTTCGCCAGAAATAAAACGAACACACACGCAAAAAAGTTAAATTTCTTAAGATTGTTGGTATTACTGTGTTCAAAATCAGAATAATCAGAGAAGTAAGGAAACGCTAGTTCATAAACAAATCGTTAAATAATTCCGAGCCCACTGAATTCACAGTGTGTCCTTAAGGAATTTAATTACGGATTAATTCCTCGAGGATAGAACGGAATAACTGTTCTGTGATAGCGGCACTTCAAATCATAAAACTTCAGCGAACTCAACAAACGGAGCAAATCACACTTTACACTTATGTTTATTTAGAAAATAATGCAACAAAGTAAAAAAGTGGGGAGATGATTTCAAAGTTTCCATCTATAAAAAAATGAGGCAAAGCCTCACAATGAAAGGGTGAGATGAAGAGGTGCAATCCAAGAGGTACCTCTTCCATTTCTCATTCATACCCGTTAATAAAAACGCAACAATTCCAACAACACTGAAATGGATTTCGTCGGAAGACTTGCAACAATTCAAGAATAAAAAATCCTCTACTCGAAAGTCATTGCTGATCTGATCTTTTTTTTTCTGGGCGTGGGAGAGACAAAGTTCTCGGATTGCATGCATATATCCGTAAGTAACTTAATGCAACATGAAAAATTTCATCGAGAAGAAACGGTAAAAAAAAAAAAATGGGTACACAATATCAACATGTGTATTTGATGTTATCCACTTCATCCACTCGTTCCCTCCATACACAAATATATATTTTTTCAATAAATAGTTACAAGGGCATGCGACAATTACAAAAAATGGAAAAAATTAAGTTACATGCTACTATGTATATTGTTTTTTCTCTATATATTGTTACATAATCCTCATTTTGTCCCTTGATCATTTTGTTTCTTTTTTGAGTTTTCATCTTTTAATGTTTAAACCAAAATATATTTAGAAAAAAAAAAAAGGAAAAAGAGAGAGAGAAAAAACAGAGAACCATTTATGACAACTTTAGAGAGAGAGCAGAAGGGCAAAGAGGAACTTAAGCAGCGCCGGAAGAGGAAGAGAAATCGTACAAGAAAACTGAACAAAACGGACATTGCAGAATATCCCGCTCCAATTTTTTGATTATATTTATTTATATCCCCTCAAAAAACAAAAAAAAAAATCAGATTTTAAGTTTAGAATAGAACAGAAAATGGCGTCAACAGCTACAGGAGCTGCAATATCATCTTCTGGGTTTGGGAAAAAGAGGCAAAAGAAAGGGCAAAGACAACAAGAAGTTACAAATGTTGCAGAATCCACTCGGATTCGGGTCGCCCAAGTTCTTGAACAGTTCCGTGCTTCTAATGATGAAGGTATTGAATTCGATAAATCATATTTATTTATTAATGTAATAGTCACTGCTTCTTACAGTTATACTAAATATTATGACGTCAATTTGGAAAAAAGTAATAAACTCGATTAACTTGAATTTCCTTTTTGTTTTGTTTCGTTTGATAAATCTTTTTAACTTTATTACAACTTGTCAAAGAAAAAAGAAGAAAAAAGATTAATACTTTATTGGTTGTATGTTAAGGTGTCATGTATTTGTTGCTTAATATGATGCTTTGGGAGCTGATATTTAATAAAATGGAATGCTTGATGCTTAAAGATTGTAAAATGTTTCGCGAAAAACTGTATTTGATGCTTAAAGATTCTAAATTGTTCTGCAAAACTGTGTTTGATGCTTAAAGATTGTAAAATGTTTTGCGAAAACTAAGTGAGGTTGGCTATATGAATCCTCAAACGTCGATACCACTCCATTAGGACGTGTTTCATTCGGATGCTCAATAACTTGCTAGGCAAATTGGTTTTTTTTTTTCTTTTCCTATAGCTAAAAACAGCTTAATGGGCGGATAGTTCTATTCAGCTGAGACACGAATAGAAACTGAATTGGGGGAATGGGAGCTGTACAGGATCAGGCACAAATGAAATGAGGATGTGGGAAGATTGTGAAAGAAATATGTTCTTTTAAGTGATGAACCTGCTACTATAACTTATGTGTACTAGAATTGGTGGTTTGCGCTAACCTCAAGGTATTGACCTCTTTCGGGGAAAATCGAAAGCATGGTAATCTGCATAGTCTGGAAATAATTTAACTGTTCTCTTGTTACGTAGATAAAACATCTTTAATGCTCCATTTCTTCTATGATTTCTCATGACATATAAGTGAGGTAATTGCGACACTCACCCCCACACACACAAAAAAAAGAAATACGAAGGTAATTGTGATTTATAAGTAAATATTAAGATATCTATTTGTTGACGCAGTGTATACATTTGAATCAAACCTTTCAAATCGTGACAGAGCTGCAGTTCATATGTTATGCCGGAAAATGGGTATGAAATCCAAAAGTTCTGGGTAGGTGTAGTAAGTTTCAGCATTATAAACATGTTACTCGCATTTTTTCCTTAGCATTTAATAGTCGCATGCATGTACAATGCTCTGGCTGTTAAATACACGGTATATTTTTTTCCTTTTCTGGCTTAAGATGATGGACCTGTCTTATGTAGGCGTGGGGATCAACGTCGTATATCTATTTTCAAGACTAAAAATACAGTGGAGACACTGGAAGGAAAGGATGCACTAAGTTGTTTTAAATTTTCGGGAGAGGCAAAAGATGTTCTACAGGATTTATTTACAAAATATCCACCTGATAATGGGGAGATAAGTGAACAAGTAGTTGGGAAACACAGTAAGAAAGTTGATAAATATCGAGGAAAGAAGGATGATGTGTTCTGTAAACCTGCAATGAACAAGTCAGAAATTGCAAAAAGGGTGGAGTCACTTGCTTCAAGAATAGAAAATACCCCAAACCTGAGACAGGTTTGTACAGTTTTTATTTTAGAATTGACTAATGTTATATACCATCTTGATTTAGGTTCCTTAAAGCACCTTACCTTTGTAATAGGCTTTCAAAAGCGAAGAGAACAAGAAAAGAATTAGTAATGGCTTGTTCTGGTTATTTACTTACAGATTACAGTACAGAGGTCTAAGCTTCCAATTGCTTCCTTCAAGGATGTCATTACATCAACAGTTGAATCTAATCAGGTGACCATTATATAGCATCAAACTGCATGACTTGACTATGCTTTTGTACTTTTTCTTCTCGAAGCTCAATCAATAAATGCTGCCGTCACTATGTTCAAACTAAGAAAAATCTTTGAGATCAGATAAAGGCTTGTTTTCTTTCATCAGGACTGTGCACTTCTTACCCTCAAAACATTGGCACTGCTTGTATCATGCTGATTTAATGCCTGATATGGGGTTTGGATGCTTGATCATTCTCATCTTGGATGGACTATATTATATGTTTATTCCATGTGTAGGTAGTCTTGATCTCTGGTGAAACTGGATGCGGGAAAACTACGCAGGTTATAACTTCAAGCCTTTAGTCAGTCTGTTATCATTAGTCTTTCTCAAAGAATATGTAGTGCTTACTAGATGTTACTTTTTTTCCCCTATAATTCAGGTCCCCCAATTTATTTTGGATCATATGTGGGGTAAAGGTGAGACATGTAAAATTGTATGTACTCAGCCCCGACGAATTTCTGCCACATCAGGTTGGCACCTTATGTCCACTTTGAAGGATCCATTTCTTTCGTGTTCTATGTGGAATGTGGTAGTCAATTCATAATTGTTCTGAGCATTGCTTCTACCACGTGCAGTTTCTGAGAGAATCTCTGCTGAAAGAGGCGAAAGTGTTGGCGACACTGTTGGTTACAAGGTAATACACTATTCCTAATGTGGTTATTTCTTTTTCAATTTTGCTGTATCACTTTTTCCTTTGACCAAAATATAAGTAAACTGGGGTGGGAACCGTCTTTTGTAAATGACATCGTACTCTCTTTTGGTATTGGGACCAAGCTTTTTGACCCAATAAAAAAAAATCGCATTCCTTTTGCTTTTACTTACTTTAAAAATGATTTCAAGACCTCTCTGCTCGATTTCAAGTCGGAAACAACAACTGAGAAGATGTTTAGACTTTCAAACTTGATATCCATATCGTGAATTTCTACAAGAGTCAGATGATAAAGTGACAAAAAGGATGAAACATTAAAGTGAATCATATGGAATATTTTTTCTTTGATTAGGTAAGGTTTAAATCATATGGAATAAATTGTGATGATTAGCAGTATCAAGTGGAGAAAGCTGCTAATCCCACCCATGAATCATATGGAATAATTATTTTTAATATAAGGTAAGGTTTAAATCAAATAAATAAATTATGATGATTAACAATATCAAGTAGAGAAAACTGCTAATTCCACCCGTGTCATAAATGGATATCCAACCCAATCCATTTCAAATCCAGGCTGAGGTTTTCGACTTCTAAAAGAGAACTCTGTGAAGGTGAAGTTCACTTTCTGAATTCTTTCCTTTCTAAAGCCGAGGGTCGGATAAAGCTGTATTTGTTGAGGTAAGGTGGACCTGAATCAATGTTTCAGTTTCTTACTTATCAGTGGATTATCGCATGGTTTTCAAGAGGAGGTTGTAAGCATAATTTAGAGGTGCAACAGAGGAGAGATCTAAGCTTTTAGCTTCCTCACTAGTCGCAGAAATTCTTTAGTCAACAGATGATTTTATCTTCGTGTGCTTATTAACTTTCTAAAGATGATTTATGTGTTGCTTAGTTGATGATGAGTGACTGTATTTTTCTGCTTGTTCTAGCACTTTAAATGCCGTCATTGTCACTGCTCTTCCTTTCCATCCCACCCCCAATCCCCAGTCAAAGAAAGACTTCTTCTTTAGTAATTTAAGTACGACCTTTAATTACTGAGTTGTGCGAATTCCAGATACGGCTGGAAAGCAGAGGTGGGAAGCACTCATCAATTGTGTTTTGTACCAATGGGGTTCTACTGAGGGTCCTGGTTACCAAAGGAAGTGCCAGCTTCAACAAAAAAGCTCCCAGGAAAATGGGCACGGATGACATTTCTGATATAACCCACATCATTGTGGTACTTTGCATTTCAAACTTTAATTAATTTTCTTATATATCCTCTGAAGCATTTCAACTTTATTTACTGCTCTTACATATTCTATGACCTCTTTTTGTGCTGTTAATCCACTGCTTCTGAGAAGTCCCTCCATCATCCACTACCTCTCTTCACTCTACTGTCTGTTGTTGCAATTAAGGAGGTGGACATTAAACTAACTCACTTCTTCAAGATATATTAGAAGGAAGGCCTCTTGACTCATTGGTCATTTGGAGGCCATGTCCTGGAAGTAGTAGTTTATTTTTTTTTGAGAAGGTAACATATTTGTATATTGATATATAGTCTTCACTAAATTTGTGAAGACAACCATAATTACAAAAGGAGAGCCCAAAAAGAAAGCAAAGCACCTATGATCCTTGGTCTTCTCACAAGGAATCTAGAACATCAAAAATGGATTCATGATCCTCTAAAGATTTTCCTTTACACCAAAAATAGAAAAGAGCTAGACACTCCATCTTTGTCTTCTAGATGTTATTGGACTTGTCTTCAAAACATCTCTGATTTCTCTCTTCCCAGATTGTCCACCATATGCAGGCTGGGACAATGCTCCATCTCTCTTTATAGCCGGAAAGATTGCCCTCTTTGTTCAAGCATGCTAGAACATCAAGAATTCTTCCTGGCATTGCCCATACAATTCCCCTTAAGCTAATAAAAATTCTCCATATTTGTACAATGAATTTGCAATGCAAAAAGAGATGACTAATTGTCTCTGCCTCCTCTCCACACAAGTAACATCTAGAACACAAGTGAAATCCTCTTTTACTTGGATTATCTTGTGTTAGAACTGCTTCCTTTGCTTGTAACCATGAAAAGCAAGCAACCTTATAGAGGATTTTCACTTTCCATATCATCTTCCATGGCCAACAACCAACCTGGTTATTAAAGAAGTAGTAGTTTGGCATCTAGGTTATCCTAGATGTTGATTGATGCAAAATCTTGTTTCCGGTTTATGCTTACATAAACTTTGCTCTTTAAATTTATAGAGGGGTTTGCTAAATACCTTATCAAATAAAAAGGAGGGGTTTGCTATTACATAGAACAGAATACTACTGTATTTATGCAATATGCACTAAGCATTCAAGGTCAAATTTATTGCTATCTATTGGGAAGGAACATATTGAGCTTTTGTTGGTGTAGGGTGGTTATCGTTATGCGTAGCAGTTTTTCCCTTTTCATATCTAATGCAACATTATAAAAAGACTTTTTATCAGTATATTGGAATTCCATCTAGAGTTCTTGTAAATTTGAATTTGCAGAACAATTCCTATTGAAGGCGTTTGCTTTTTCTTCCCTCTTAGAAATCTAGGGCTTGGCCAGAATCAAAGTACATCTTTAATCCCTGTGCTCAACTGTCAATACAATTGCTATACTCTAGGCTGGTAAAGTTACAAGGTGATGTATAAGGTCAACAAGGTTGTCAGTTCCAATGATGATAATATAACAATCTTTGAATGCGGATGTATGCTCTAAAAACATTTCATAGATCTCTGCTCTCAAGTCATGGGATTTTTCATTTCCATGTTTTTTCCTAGTGTTTTCTTTTAGGGTAAAATGACTATTGTTTTGTAGTACTTATCAAAGAATATTGAGGAATAATCATAAGTTTTTAGATTCATTATTGATAGATGTATAGATCATTGACATTAATGAATTACTTGTGTTTTTGGTTTTCTTATGGAGCCTTTGATCTTTGGAGAATGTCTGAAAGGTCAAATATTGCAATGTGTCACTTTGTGAAGTTAATCATTTCCTGAATTTAATTCATGCTTAGATGATGTAGAAAACCATAATCCAAGGATAAGTTCTTGATTTGTGGTAGTACTATTTTCCTTTCTTCCCTCTTTTTGTATGTCTCTGCATCTCTTTTCTTCTGTTTCCTTCTCACTCCGCCTCAGTAGAGTTTTTTTTCTTCTTCTTTTCAAAGCCTCTTCAGCAATTATCCTGCAATAATACTTTCTAGTTATTATAATTTTTACTTTTCTTACTTGGCTCTTTGATTCAAGTTTGCATCAAGCAAGTCTGTGGCTTCAATCTGTGTGGTGTGTGATGAAGCATGGTGTCAGTGGCTTATCACAATAGTGCATGTTACTGTTTCATTGTTTATTTTGTTGCGTGCGAAGTTTCTTGATCATATTATCCGTAGTTACTTCTGCTTGTAGATGATGTTAATACTTTCTAATTTGACATGCACTCTCAGCTTTGCTTCTTCTTTGTTTCTACTACCTTACGAGCTTCAAATTTCATAGGATGAAATTCATGAAAGGGATCGCTACTCCGATTTCATGCTCGCGATTCTCAGGTGAACTGGTTTAATCTATTTCATCGGTTACATGTTTCATGGATTTTTGCCTGTTTTGAATGATCTTTCTGACAGGAGCTGGAACCATAATGTGCTGATCTTTGGCTTGTCAACTAGTCAAGTCAATTAGCCTCATTTCTGTAGTTTACTTATGCTAATCTCTGTCCTGTGTTCCAGAAATTAGCTTGTCATTTTCATTTGAGAAACATTCAAAATGTGTTATACCTAATTTCTTTTAATTTAAAGTTCCCATGAAACAACAAAATGTTCAGGTTAATCTTTCTTTATTTGCAGGGACTTGCTTCCGTCATATCCAAATTTGCGTCTGGTAAGAACATATACTGTTGAGTTTTTCATTTTGCTTTTGTACTGTATAAGATGGTGCCTCTCTTTTCTTGTTTCAATGTGCATGTCATTTGATGATATAATCAAATGAATGAACCTTTCCAAACAGGTTCTGATGAGTGCTACACTTGATGCTGAACGCTTTTCAAAATACTTTGGCGGATGCCCAATTATCCGAGTCCCTGGATTTACCTATCCTGTAAAACCTTTCCCCTAATTCCTAGATGCAAATTTATCTCTTTGTTGATTTATGATGTGAGTTTTTGAAGTATTTACCCCTCTACACCTATGTCAGGTAAAAACTTTTTATCTTGAGGATGTACTTTCTATAGTAAAGTCAACTGAAAATAATCACCTTGATTCCACCTCAACCACTGTCATGTCCGAGGAGTCAACATTAACTGAGGAGTACAAAGTTGCCTTAGATGAAGCAATTAATTTGGCTTTTTCAGATGATGATCTTGATCCCCTTTTAGATCTAATATCTTCTGACGGGGGACCAAAAGTGTTCAATTATCAGCATTCTTTGAGTGGAGTGACACCATTGATGGTGTTTTCTGGAAAAGGCTGTATTGGTGACATTTGCATGCTCCTCTCTTTTGGTGCTGACTGCCATTTACGTGCTAATGATGGAAAAAATGCTCTAGATTGGGCTGAACGGGAGAATCAGACAGAAGCTGCTGAACTAATTAAGAAACACATGGAGAAATCATCTTCCAATTGTGAGGATCAGCAGCATTTACTTGACAAATACCTATCAACAGTTGACCCTGAACTGATTGATGATGTCCTTATTGAACAACTATTAAGAAAAATATGTATAGACTCAGAGGACGGAGCAATCCTTGTTTTCCTCCCTGGTTGGGAGGATATTAACAGAACACGAGAGAGATTACGCTCAAGCCAGTACTTCAAAGATACGTCTAAGTTTTCAGTAATCGCCCTCCATTCTATGGTTCCATCTGTGGAGCAAAAGAAGGTCTTTAGACGCCCTCCACCAGGCTGCCGCAAAATTGTTCTTTCAACTAATATTGCTGAAACTGCCATTACCATTGATGATGTTGTTTATGTAATAGACAGTGGACGAATGAAAGAAAAAAGTTATGACCCTTATAATAATGTATCAACGCTTCAATCTTCATGGATCTCAAAAGCTAGTGAAAAGCAAAGAGAGGGTCGTGCTGGGCGCTGCCAGCCAGGAATTTGTTATCATCTTTATTCAAAACTTCGAGCAGCTTCATTGCCCGATTTCCAGGTTCCTGAGATTAAGAGGATTCCTATAGAGGAACTATGTCTTCAGGTGCTTCATTATTCTTCCTTGTCCTTTAGGAATATGATTTTTATACTGGGAATACTCAGCATGACAATTAAGTGAAATATATTTAGCTTTTTATTGGTAGTTATAAAACGTTAGCTAGGGGTGAAAGAAGGCGAAGAGACTTGCAATAATGAAAACCAAAAAATAAAATAAAATTTCAGTAGGCTTTTGAAAATTATCATAGTTTTGTCTAAAAAAATCAACTGATAGTAAATGTAAACTATTGTAAACAATAGAGCTTGTTGTAAAACAGTTTGAATACCTTATTTTTGGCAGGTCAAGCTTCTTAACCCTGATTGCAAGATAGAAGAATTCCTGAAGAAGACACTTGACCCTCCGGTTTATGAGACCATACGTAATGCAATCATTGTTCTGCAAGATATTGGGGCGTTATCAGTTGATGAGAAACTTACAGAGCTTGGTGAAAGGCTAGGATCTTTACCAGTTCATCCTCTTACAAGCAAGATGCTCTTAATTGCCATATTATTGAACTGCCTTGACCCAGCATTGACGTTGGCCTGTGCTTCTGACTATAGAGATCCATTTACCCTACCTATGTTGCCAAATGAGAAGAAGAGAGCTTCAGCTGCAAGAGCTGAGTTAGCCTCATGGTATGGTGGAAGAAGCGATCAATTAGCAGTTGTGGCTGCGTTTGAGGGCTGGAAAAGTGCGAAAGAAAGTGGTCAAGAGTCGAGGTTTTGTTCTACGTACTTTGTATCCTCAAGCACTATGAACATGTTATCAGGAATGCGTAAACAACTGCAATCTGAACTCTTGAGGAATGGGTTTATTCCAGGAGATGGATCTTCCTGTAGCCTTAACGCGCAGGATCCAGGCATATTACATGCTGTTCTTGTTGCTGGTTTGTACCCTATGGTTGGGAGACTGCTTCCGCCTCTGAAAGGTGGTAAGAGGGCTGTCATAGAGACTGCAGGTGGCAATAAAGTTCGATTGCACCCTCATTCTACTAACTTTAAGCTTTCATTCAAAAAATTCTGTGATCGACCATTAATTGTATATGATGAGATAACACGTGGTGATGGAGGTCTTCATATAAGGAACTGTAGTGTTATTGGGCCACTCCCAGTTTTGTTGCTGGCAACAGAGATTGCTGTGGCTCCTGGAATTGAAGAAGAAGATGATGACGACGACAATGATGATGATGAAAGTGATTACGAAGATGCTGATGAGGACGATGATGAGGAAGATAATATTAAAGCAGATCAAGGAGAGAAAGTTATGTCTTCTCCTGAAAATACAGTTAAGGTCATTGTTGATAGGTGGATTCCGTTCAAGTCAACAGCTCTTGATGTTGCTCAAATTTACTGCCTGAGAGAGCGATTAGCTGCAGCAATTTTATTCAAGGTAATTTCCTCTATCCTGCACTATTTTAAAGAGAATCTCTTCTCCCTCCTCTCCAGCCCCAAGCAAAAGAAGAAGAAAAGAGAGAAAAACAAAGCAAAGTGATTGGGTATCCTGCGCTGGTGCCATGTCAAGATAGTATTGCAGTATGTGATTTTTGGTTGGTCTAATTTGTAATCGAATGTCATGCAGGTCTCACATCCTGGAAAAGTTCTTCCTGAGATTCTTGCAGCCTCTATATATGCAATGGCTTGCATCCTCTCGTACAATGGAATGGCAGGTATCTCATTGCTGCTGGAGCCTGTGGACTCGCTTACTACAATGGTCAGTGCTACTCAGATTGGTCAGCCTGATCGTGGGAGTTATAATGGAATGGATATGAGTCCCAACAATTCTCTCAGTTCACCTATGTACCACGGCCAGCATCAGCGCTCTTATGCGCATCATCAAAGAGGCGGCATTCATATATCAAAGGTAAGACAAACTGGAATGGTTTATCAAATTATCATGTTCAAAAGACTTTTATCTCATTTGACTTGAATTTATTCAAAGCTCTGAATGTCTCTCTACCCATACAGGGATCGTTCATGCATGGAGGAGGAACCATGAAAAGAGATCATTCTAAACGGCAGCGTGGAAATGGATCTTGACAAAACTGGTTTTGGCTGATCTATCCACACATTAAGAGAGAGAGAGTTCATACTTCACAGAAACAACTGTAAGAATCTTGCTGTTATACTTTTTTTCATGTTGGCAGATACCCCAAGAAGCTAAAAGTAACAGATAGGTTTTTATGCTGTAGGGAATTTAATCATAAAATGAGTTTTGCTACATAAAAGGGACGATGGATGGGGGTATTAAGCTGTTGAAATAGAGACCAATACTCTGGTTGTTAACCGGATTCAGCCATCACTACACTGTAGCACTAGTTATGTTACTGCTCTTTTGAGGAATTGAAGAAGTGCTCTATGTGTTGGGCCTGGATTCTCCCCTCGCTTTCAGCTTCGACGTAGACTTGAAGTCGGTTGATGTCAACTGCACCTGCTGCTTGATAGGTAACTCCAAAGCTGAACAGTGCACGGAGCCATCTCCGCTACTCAAAAAGTTGCTAGTACATTTCTGTACAAGGCCATTTCTCGGTAGCCCCTTAATATAGAGTTTCAGGTTTCTGTTTTGTAACCACATAGGTCCTGTGGACCCAGAGATGGTGTTAAAGTGAAATCAAACTAATCAAAAATTGAAAAATGTACTTGTTAAGTATTTCTAAGATCTTATCTTTTATAGCTATATCCATCTTTATTTAGTATGTCCATTTGCCAGTTTGAAGTATCGTGAATTCGTAATCTTTATATCTACATTCATCTTTATTTTGAATGTTGATGTGCGATTTTTTAAGTGGTATTCATAGAATATTGTACTTAATAATTTTAACTTAGTATTGGCCAACTCTTATTGCCCCAAGTTTGACTACTCCCATATGCATATTATTGACCGCTAGTGGCTTATGTTGTGTTATTACTCTTCCATTTATTTGATGTTTCTTACGTTGCTGTTATTGTTTTTTTCTGGTTCCTCCTGTTGTTACGGAGCTATTATCTCTTTGGTCTTCTTGAGCCGAGGGTCTTCCGAAAACATCCTCTCTATCCTTCCGGGGTAGGAGTAAGGTCTACGTACACTCTACTTTTCTCAGACTTCACTAATGGGATTATACTGGGTTGTTGTTGCCGCATATTATTGACACCAAACGTCCCGAAGGTGTATTAATAGCCCGACTAGTTCTATGATTCGTTTAATAACCATGAAAGTGGGAATCTCGAACTTAAAAACAAACGATTAACAAGTGAAATTGCCTAGTTGTTCAAGCAATTTTTATCACACATCAAATATTTGGGAAATCAACTTCAGTTACATTGTAACTTTTTCCTATATTTCCCTATTAGATCACATAACAAGATATCTTTCATGAAGATTTAGATATACATGTTGGCATTCCAAATTGTAGATCCGGTATCAAAAATCACTCTTTTCTGGATTATTGCCGATGTAATCATAAAAAGCGAATTTTTAGGGATCAAACAAACTTTGATTTCAGCTAATCAGTACGTTATAACACAATTTTCGGCGCGAAAAAATATTTTGTGGTTGCCAATGCAACTTATTACAATGATACAGGATAAAATTATCTTTTCCATCTACCAAAATACAAAAGCTCGTAAAAAAACATTAGCAATTCAATAGAGAAACACATAAAAAGTTAAGAATATTGTGTCTTTCTTTTCTCACCTTTTTTATTCATTTAGATGATATGTACAAGAAGTAGTTACTTTCACATCAACTACAAGGGTTCAGAAAACAATGCAGCCTATACTATTTCAGAGACGAATTGAGGACGTGTCATGGTGGTTCGATTGAATTCACTACTTTCTATGTATACAAGTAGAAAAAAAAAAATCTGAACTTACTAACTCTAGACTTTGAACTCGTCTTTGCTATTTTTTATAAAGCTTTACAATTATCAATTGCGACGTGACCAAGAGGTCGCGAGTTCGAATTGTGAAAACAGTGTCTTGCAGAAATACAGAATACGATTGCGTACAATAAATTCTTGTGGTCCGGCCCTTTCTCAGACCCGTGCATAACGGGAGCTTAGTGCACAGAGCTGCCTTTACAATTATCAACCGAGTGAAACTAAACTCTCCTTATAAACAACCAACTCTAATCTGTCTCTTTTCCCATAAAAGCCAAGTGTCTTCAATTCTTGATTTGCAGGATCATAAATCACCAATTGTCCATTGCTATTTTCCAAAATAAACTCACCATTTTTCCAAAACCCTAAAGGCCTCTCCACCTTTAAAAGGGGGCCAATTCTTTGCAATTTAGTCCAACAATTTTTAACTCCCAATTCATTTATCACCCAAATATCAAAATATTTCTCCACTTGTTTCAAACAATAAACAATAAGAGAAATTGACTCATTTAATGGTACAATCACCCAAATATTTCTAATTTCTTGCTCCCCAGAAACTCCAATATTTGATGGTAATGGTGTATTTTCAAATGTCTCTTCACTCATATTAAATGAAAGAATCACCTCATTATTATCACCATTTTGAGCTAACCAACAAAAAATCTCATTTTTATAAATCATACTCCAAGAAATATTACCATACTTTATTTTAGCTGGTACAATTCCATTATACTTTCTCCAAATATTTTCATTTAATGAATATATCTCAACTTGATAAACAACAACACGATCATTTGAAAGACAAAATAAAATTTGTATTACCTTATAATCATTTCTTTTGGAATCAAACCCTAATCCAAAGTCACTTCCACGTACTGTTGAACCAAGTAGACGTTGAATTTGTGACTGAGGCAATATTTTGTAATCTCTAATTGAAGGATTCCATATAACAATATTATCTGGATATCCACATAAGCAAACAATTCCATTACATGGACCAATAAGTCTGACGTGACCAAATTTATCATTGAAATATGATGGAAAATCTTGATTAATAAACACATCAAATGTGTCATTAATCGATAATGAGACCACCCTTTTATTTGTAATATTTCCGCGGCGGCTAATTAACAAACGAACGAAATTTTTTTTCCTCCTCATATTATGCAAATGCTTTGAAATGAGATTAGGGTTTTTGATGAGAGAATACCATAATTTGCACACACATTTGAACCTAATCAAAGAAGTTACAGGCAGTCTTGTCAAAATCTCGAAAATTACATCTTCAGGTAGATTCATTGCCCCTTTAATATATATTCTCTCGTTTTTCTCCTGTTTTTTTCATGAAAAAATATTTTTGTTGTATTTTTTTCATTTATTATCTGGTCTTTTTTGTGGGGTTTCTTGAAATGGATTTGTTAGAAAGGAAAGGGAAATAGGAAAGTCTAACGTAGTCCACAAATGTAGCAATTCCATTCTAAACACGAGAACACAAGAAACTAATTTCCCACAGATTATAATTTTAATTTAATGTTTCAAGAAATAAATAAAGTGGTGGTTCCAAATGAAGGTTGAAGTATAAACGAAGATTAATTTTTGAAGTTCCTCATTTCTTGGAATAAAGTTACTTCCCCTACTCAAAACTGATGGTTGTGCTCGTCTTGGACTTAGCTGTTTGGGTTAGCTAGGCTCATGCTACGACGACGTCAATACAATAACAATAATAATAACAAACCCAATAGTTCTCCACAAGTGAGGTATAGGGAGGGTAAGATGTACAAAACCTTACCCTTACCCCTAGAAGGGCAGAAAGACTGTTTTCAATAGACCTTCGGCCAGAGAACGATCGAAAAATAAAAGGTAATTTCAACAAGTAGGAATAACAGCAAGATGAAGATTGAATCCAAGTGATATCCGTCTCTGGATAACATATATCATACTAACACTGATGCTAGCAAATTGAGTAAGACAAAGAGAAACGTTCGACTACTTACGAACCTTCTACCCTAATCTTTGACCTCCACACCCTCCTGTCTAGGGCCATGTCCTCAGTCAGCTCCAGCTGCGCCATGTCCCGCCTAAAATAACCTTTCCCCAAGACTTCTTAAGCCTACCTCTACCCCTCCTGCTACCCATTGAGGCTAACCGCTCGTACCTTCTAACTGGGGCTTCTATACCTCTTCGCTTAACATGCCCGAACCATCTCAACCTCGCCTCCCGCATCTTATCCTCCACGGGGCCACCCTCACTTTTTTCCGAATAACTTCATTCCTAATCTTATCCAACCGCGTATGCCCACACATCCATCTCAAACAACGTCAATAAGGAATACAAATTAAATTTTAAAAAAAAAATACTCAAAACCACAACTGAAAGTTGTTTAATGGAATTTTTTTTCAATATCTTATGATATTTTAATTCCCAATATATAATATCTCCAAGATAATAATAAAAAGTGCTTATAATGATACAAGAAAAGAAGAAGACAATAAATGGAAATTTATGCCTACTAAACAAAGTAGAGAGAAAGCACTTCTTTAATAGATATATATCTTTTAATTTTGACTACATGCATAGACTTGCTCTTGGAATAGAAAATTGAAATTTCCTCAGTACATTCACATCACTATTAATTACTTCACTAAAGACTTTAAGACTAAATAGGTTTCCTATTTATTCTAAGGAGAGGTAACAAGAATTTGTCCCTCCCTTACCCAATTTTCTTAAGGGAAAATTCGGGTGTGAGTAAATTTTTTTTCCAAAAAAAAAAAAGAAAAATCTCATATAGCTAAACCATATATATATATATATATATATATATATATATATATATTTTTTTTTTTTTTTATTACCCATGCAAATATTATGCGGCGGGTGCTACTTTTGCTCCATCATCGATGTCATCATCATCATCACTTTCAGATTCTTGATTCATACAACAGAAGCTTATTACAGGCCTAGCTTCAATTGCTAGAATCCTGCTGTGAAGAAAAGTTGATGTGTTTTCGCTCACAATTACCACCATTTTTGAACAAAATTATGAAAGCTCTTAAAGGAGTTTAATTATATATGAGAACTTTGGAAAACACTAGTTGTGAGTGATGATGAGGGGTAATACTACTCTTGTCCTATTTATAGCATTGATATGAGTGGCATTTGCAGAAAATATTGACCTATTTTTTTCAGAGTTGTCATCGTTAGTGTTGATTGAATCTTTCTACTTTTTTGAGATTTGAGTTGTCATTGTTGATAATGCTGTAAATATGTTTTTCCTGAGCCAACGGTCTATCGGAAATAGTCTTTCTACTTTCACAAGGTAGGGTAAGGCTGCGGACACAGTGACGAAACTAGGAATTTCCCTCAAAGGTGTTCAAATTTAAAAGAAATGAAATTTTATTTCGACAAAGGGTGTTCAATACGTGTTATATACCTCTAAAACGTAATATTTTACCTATGTACACTGTGTAATTTTTCGACGAAAGCCCTTGTGACCATGTTGCTTCGTCACTGACTACGAACACACTATCCTCCCCATACTTGTACGATTATACTGGGCTTGCCGTTGTTGTTGTTGAGATTTGAGTGAACGTCTTAATATGAGATATGGTACCATCGTACTGTGGTTGTGGTGTGGGATGGATAGAATCTCTCCGACCTTGACTAGGGTCTAGGGTTCAAACCTTGAGTATGACAAATTTTTTTTTGATAGGAAATATTTTTTAATGGATTTTATGTATGTTGTGAAATTTGAATTAATCGGATTCCAATGTAATACCGAACACCGGGTGAAAGACACAAAAAAGAAAAGTGAGATAGGGTAGGGTATAATGATAGTGAAAAGAGAGGAACAAGAAGATAAAGACCACACAATGTTTAGGGAAGGAATGGCATGAGGTGAACTCATGGAAGGCTACTGACTTTCACAATCCACACGTGCTTATTCCCATTTATGCACACTCTTTTGTTTCATTGTCTTTTTGCCAGCTTGGAAATTGAGTCAAAAAAGCTAGGCAATGGATTTTTTTTTTTTTTTTTTTATGATCCGATCTTTCCTTGAATCTCGTGTATAGTGAGAACTTAGTGTATCGGGCTGTCCTTAACAAGGTAATAATTTGGGTTTTTTTTTAAATGTGTCTCAGTATAATTTTTTCTAGCAGTGAAAACAACCTCTTACAGAAATACAGGGTAAGACTGTGACAGTAGACCATTGTGGTCTGACCCTTCCCCATTTTTGAGCTGTGTAAATTAGTTTATGAACTTAATATTATGTTTATACATATAATGGATAGCCCAAAGTGGAGCATTCTATCAAATATTTGTTTTGGTTATAATATATAGTGTTAGGCTACATAGATTTTGTATAATAAAAGGAGAGCAAGAAAAGGAAAGTAAATAATTAATAAGGAGCATATTTAAATGTATTACAATGAAATTATGAAGTGCGGGATCTTTAATTGGTCAAACTTATAGTATATTTCTCATGGAAAGTAATCTAATTTTTCCCTGCTTTTCATGTAATGTATTTTACAGTACGAATATGCTTTTATTATAGGAACCTCCTCACTTTAGAAATTTATACTATTATTCACAGGACCAACTTAATATTGTAATCTTTCCTATTATTTCCTGATCTAGTGTCGATTTACTAGGCAATGAAATATAAAGATTTCCAATATAATCACACGAATTAAAGGCCTCTATGATATGCATGCAGAAGAATTTCTATAATTGAGAAAAGATATTATAAAAAGAAAAACATTTTTTTTATTAAAAAAATACGCTTTTTTTAATTAAAAAAAAAGGTATGATCAATCGCACCTATGCATTGCAGAATCCAGTAACTCTGAAATTTTTTTGAAAGAAATGACGATACTAAAGAGCCAGTTTGGACATAAGCAAAATTTCACTTTTTTTCCGAAATCAGTGTTTGGCCATAAATTTTTAAATTTTCACTTGAAGATGGATTTGGAATTTTTCGAAAATTTGAAAAACTCCAAAAATCTACTTTTCAAAATTTACTCAGACCACTCACAAAAACTTCAAAAACAACCCAAAATTATATTTATGTCCAAAGACAACTCTAATTTTCAAATACCATTTTCACTGAATTTTTTTCATTTTTTCCAGAATTTTACAATTCTTATGTCCAAACGCCCACTAAGTTCTCATCATTGAAAAGCCCTTGCCCTATACCAAATTTAGGAATATTATCATTTTTAGCCCGCGCCAGAAACTATTTACATTCAGTACGTACAAATTTTGAACATAAAATACAAAATGTATATATACAAAAAATATATATTTTCTCGCTGTTATTTTGAGCGGCTATACAACGCCATTTTCTTACCAATTTTCAATATAATTTACCATGCAAGTATGCTTCTAAAATACTGCAACCACAGATGATATGATAGATAGTAAGAAAAGGAGAACAAAAAGCAAGTTATTTTCAAATGCCATATCCAACTAAGATAATTAGGCAAATAAAGTTTCTCCAATGCCATCTGTGAACTAACTGAGACATTACCCTGACTAATTCTAAAGCTTAAAAGCAGAGCATTTTGCTGCCTAAGCAGGAAATGCATTTCATGCTTTCTGCATACAAGTTCATTTTCTGCTAACAATGAATCTATTCAAACTTCTTTAGCCTGAATTTGCCCGTCGGGATTCTGCTGAGGATACTGCGATCCAGCTTTTTGTAATGGCCTTGAAGCCGTTCGAGGGCATCATATACAAAGCCATCAACTTTATCATCATATCTTTCATACAGCACTGGGAGCGTGTGCGCAGCAACAAAGCCTTAAAACATTCAACATTGCACGCATAGCTAAAATTAGAACCTTTCTGGAGCTTGATGTGAGTTGTAGAGGAAAATATGAATACCCCCTACTAAAACCTTGACAACTCGGAACAAATATAAAAGCAATGGTCACTTACCAATATACAGAACAGTCAAAAAATTGCACCAGCTTCCAATAATAGCAGCAACCCATAAGCTCACCACAACCTATAACAAATCCCAAGGCATTAATTTAGTAGTCATCAGAAAAACATTTGATGGATTCATAGGGTATATTTGTTTCTTTTCCAAGTACTAAAAGGTTGAGCATTCTTTTACATGGACAAAATGTTAAACATCTTGATAAAAGCATTGATAGCTTTGCAGAGGAGAAAAACTTTGATTCTTCCCATTTAGGTCCGATTCGGAACCCTCTGTTGTAAATAACAGCATTTTAGTTAAGTATGTTATCCACTGAATATATCAAACATTGAGCAATAGCATTTCACAGCAATACAGATTGTTGCATCACAGATGAGAAAAAAGAGTTTTAACATTAAGTTACATCGTATTAAATAGACACCGGAGAAAAGATAACCCAAGAGGAGGAAGCAAATTTAGAGAAAAGACAGTAGAAGGCTGGTGTCTTCTTTATCATTTTTGTTCCTTTTAAGAAGGGGCTGGGAGGTGCAAGTTTATTGTCAAAAAACACGCACGTTATTCGATCAACCAACTCAAACAATTTATATATTGCAAATTGAGTGGAAGTACCTACAAGTTTTCTAAAATCTGGGGATAAGATCAAGCACATATGCATCTTACTTCAACAAACATATTTGTTTGGAAAATGTTCTTCCCAGAAGTTGGCTTCTTGCAATTGAATTTGAAGGGATACGGTAATTTGCTTTGAAATCCTTTCTGGAATCTTTGACAGCGTAAATGTCACAGTTTGTCCACTTATTGGAAATGAAGGGTAAAAGTACAGCTATCTACATTTATAATTATTTACAATTTCCTTGGGTCTATATGAAACAGAATGAAAAGCTGTCTGGAAGCACAAACATAGAGAGAGGGCAAAGTAGAAATATTACGATCTATCTGTACTGCTGTTGTTTTATAAAGGCAAATTCCAGATCAATCAAATTCGTTAACGTACTTGACAAATGCTGAATTAGAGCAAGTTTACTACAAGGGATAAGGGGCCCTTGACCGTTGCAAAGAAATTTGGCGAAGTTGACAAATAGGAAGGAAAATAATTTTTGAAAATCTAGCTTGAAGAGAGTCCTAATACAAATCAAATGCATAGTACTTTGTAATGAAGACACTTGAAATTGGATCTGACGAACAAACTTTATTCAAATAAGCTTAACCGTTTGAAAACATTCCACCAAATATATGAAGATTTACCACTAAGAATTGTTTGATGTTACCCCCACAGGCAACATCTTGAAGGAAGCGCAAACCACGGTTTACTTCAGCACCTATAGACTTGGCAATGCTGATGAAAAGGTCATCAGGTAAGACAAGACGAGGAACTTTAGCTGGAGACCTGTTGTCAAGAAGATTGCATCGGCATTAACTTGATTCAAGAGTATCATACCAATTGATAAATGAGAATAAGAAAGGAGAAAATGATATTGCCCAGGAAACAGGTTAGGCTGTATTACCTGTTCATTATGCCAGAGGCATTTTTCCAAAGAAACTGAGCAATCATACCGATGACAAGAGCAAAGCATACAAGTGAAAGAAAATTGTAGTTCAGCCACTCAAATAGCACCCAGATGGCTGTGGCACTGGCTAAAACACCAGCTGAGATTTTCTTGTTTCTCCATAACAGCACGTCAGCAGCTACAAATCAGGTGAAGCATATTTAGGATTGGTAATACAACAATAGTAAGGACAAAGGAAAGCTAAGGTATATAGTGGCCTACATCTGCCTCCACCTAAAATATGGTGTACTGGCTTCTGACGGCCAAATACCCTATTGAGCTGAGCATTAACCGAGCTTGATTTCTCCTCTTCAAAGAAGGACCCCGACTTCTGCTTCGACAGCCCATCAGCAATTGATTCCACAATGTTGTTCAGAAGAGCCTCAGCTGTAATTTTCTCAGGCATTTTCCTGCCATTTTAAGTATGTATAAGAGATGAAGCCAGTCATTAGAAGAATAAACTTCAATACACAAAGTCATCATGGACAAGCGCAAGATTCATGTAGACGAAAAACTGGTGAAAATTAACAAGAGACAAAAGATAGAGAGCTTCTGGTAACTATTACTATATCAGTAGAAACAGCAGACAAGATTATCCAAGTAGAAACAAAGCTGGAACAAGTTTGACCCTACTACATCTTAAAATTTTTCCTTCCCTGACGAGGATCACGAGACTGAATCAACTTTCCTTCCCACTAATCTATACATTCTTCTTTTTTATCACATATTAATCTTTTCCCTGTACTTTTTCTGGAAAAAGGGCATTTGTTTCTTCAGTTAACTGTAAGTTGCTAGTCTGACACAAAACTGAGCTCTAATTTATTATCGCTAAGGAAGGATTTGAAAGGCCTATCCAGTATCTCCTCTTTTGTAATACAATTCGCTGCATAACGTCCACATAATTCTTCTCTCTTCTAGAAACCTGAAGTTCTTTCATCTACAAGACATAGCGTTGTAGTCATCAAGACAGAAGAAAATTACAATATGTGATTTGTATATGGTGCTACCCTATACTCCTTTACAAATATTTGTATCTGGTGCTACCCTATACTCCTTAACAATGTCCAAGGCCTACATCCTTCCTTTTCACACCTTGACTATGCATCAACTTTACGACAAAACAAATTCAGATGGATACGGATCTCTCTCCATCGGGTCAACAGACTCTAGACATTTCTCAAACATTGGTAATGTACGATACCAGTAGTGCTGCCAACTATTTCAAACATTCATATATACAATAAAATACTAATAAACCACAACCCAAGGATCCAACCAGGGAAAATACATGACTATGCGCAGCTTAACATTTGTTTTTCAAATTAAAACAAAATTAGGTGTTCGTTTTTCAGACTCGTTTTGGAGTCTTGTTTAAACTCTAAACATGCTCAATCACTTCGTACGCAGTGAACAGACTCACCACTATGTTCATATTAATTGAAAAGAAGATACAACATATGAAAAAAATCAAGTGAAATAGAACATTCCAGAAGTTTGAGAAATGGTTCCTGCATAAGAAAACAAACTTCAAAACAGTAATCTGCAAAAAGGGAACCAGAAAAAAAGGTAAAGGAAATACTATGCACAAAGGTGTCTTTTTATTCAATTGGTGGGCCAATGAGGGTAAAAGAATAACGAATCTTACGGTAAAATCATATCTTAATTTGGGGTCAGATTAAGGATTTCAACACATCAAGTAAAATATCTCCAAGAATGAACAAATAAACTGTCATTCCTTAAGCATTGATTTACCAGTAAAAAGGAGCACAAGTGGGAAGCAAAAAATTATTAACTGTAACTCTCATCAAAATAGCCCCATAGCTCAGAAATAAAGAATGCGAAAACCCAGAAGTTTAAACACACACACACACTGGAGAAACCAGCAAGATATAAACTTTCATCGAATAACCCAAATATTTCCCAACAAATCAGGTTTATGCATTACTAAAAAGACCCAATTGATTTGCAGGAGAGAACAAGATGATCGTACACAAACAAAAACAATGTAGCTCTAATCAAAACACCATATTCATAGCTCAGAAAATTAAAGAATGCAAACACACACACACACACACAAAAGAACCAGCAAGACACAAACTTTCATCAAATAACCCAAAAGTTTCCCCCAAAATCAGGTATATGCATTACTAAAAGACCCAATTGATTTGTAGGAGAGTGCAGTACAATCGTACACAAACAAAAACAGTGACGTTAAATCAGAGGAGCAAAACCCAGATGTCAAAAAATAAGAGGAAAAAGAAAAAAGACTCACCAAATCAAAAGTAAAAACAAAACCAGAAACAGAATCAAACCCAAAGCGATGAAGTAATTTTTGTTTGTGGATTTTGGACCCCTTTAACGTACGTTTAAGATATACAGTAGTAGTTGGGGCGAACTAATGGTGTGAGAATATTAATTAATAGCATAGAATTTGAATTGGGAAATGGGACGAAGATGAGATTCTATATTAAAAGCCTGCGTTATGTCTCGACTCTGTACTATATATAACGACACATTGCAACAGTCGCCACTAGTGTTCAAATACATGCTTATTTAATTCCCTGTTTTGGCGCCTACGATTTGTCGATTTGGTTCAATTTCTAAAAATTTAGTACGAAATTGACTAAAATAATTTGATTTGGTTTAATTTTTTGTTTCATTTGGAGTTTGTTGGAGTTGGGTCCGTTCAAATTTCAAAATATTATTTTGAAAAATGAGATTATAATCATTAATGGCTTATTTATTACACATCATTTCATAATATATCGTAATGTACTGTATTATTTTGATGAATACAATATTTGGATAGATTGTAGCATTCATTTCATGATATCATGCACCAACAACATGAAAAATAAACTTATAGTATTACAAAGAAAAAGTAGGGTACAAAGTTGAATTATTCTATAAAAGATAGGATAAAAGATAAAATACAATTATTTAATAATAAAGAAGGACAAGATGAGAGAAAAGAACAAGGTAACGATGCAACCACACCAAATCGTTTGTTACATAAACTGACATTTTTCATCGTTAAATAACGACGAATTTAATGATATGATACAATAAATTTTGAACAATGAAAACAAATATTGTATTTAAAGGAACAATACGATACAATACATTAGGTAACAACCATTCGGACAAGAATCGTCAGTATTTTAATCATAGCGTATTTTCCGAACCTATTTTAAAAATATATTTTTTTGAGCCTCGAGTCTATTGGAAACGAGCTATCTACATTACACAAAGTAAGGATAAGATCAACCTATACTTTATATCCTCTCCAGACCTCACTCGTAAGATTGCACCGAATTTGATATTATTGTTGTGAACATTAAAGGAAAAAATAGTTTGAAAGATAAAAAGGCAACTTTTTTTCTTCTGTTTTTGCAAAAACAACATAAATAATCACTACTACGTACACTAATAATAAAAATGCAAATATCGTAATTTAAATCTCATATACAGTCACACTTCTCTATAACAACATCCCTATATAACAACACTTCGCTATAAAACTCAAGCTTTTTCAGAACCAATTTTCATGTTACGTTATAATATATGTTCTCTATAACAGCACTTCGTTGTCATTGTTTTGTCAAAAAAGTATTAATTATTTCTTTAAACGAGTTGATGAGTGAGGCGAAGGATTAATCCTAGTTAAGCTTAATAATTGTTAGATTTGTGAGTTTGGTGGTGAATGAAATAGATTTATGCGACGCAGTAGTAAATGCAAGCCAAATGTGTGTGATGATTGCTAATGAATGCTCAAAGAGATGTGGATTAAATGCATGCAATGACAGTAAATGTAATAAAGAAAAATATATCACCCAAATGATGCATATAATAGTAAATGTGGATGAATACAAGATTCTTGGATCTTGTAGATGAAAATGTATCCTTCAACTCAAGAATCAATAGAAAAGACAGATTTTGTATATTCTCAGTAGTCAACCTTACAAACGTGTTTCTTTCAGAAGGTTCCGGATCCTTTTTCTCATTTTCTCTTCCTATATATAGGGAACATTCTTTAGAAACCTTAAAAAAGTACAAGCGAAAGGATATTCTAATGGAATATTCCCTCTTCCTACCTTAAGAATATTTTACTGTTACTATCTAGTTTCTTTCTTCGACCAAAATGTCGGATTCTCTTGAGAGAGACTCTTCGTCACTAAACCGTAGTCGACTTAGACTTCGGCCACGACCAACAATGCTATTGTCGCACCCTTTTTTCTCGCAAAATCGAGTTTCAACATTTCTTGGACAACTCCTTCTTTTGGGATTGGGGTAAGGGATTGGAAGAGTCGCCACCTAACGGATTAAGGTGCGTTAGGGCACCTAGAGCAATTAACTCATAAACCAATTTGCATCACCAGAGATCGGGTAAGGGCTCAAATTACCTCGAAGGAAAGGTGTTAGGCACCCCTCGAGGTCCACAACAGTGGGTCCCGGCCGAACTTAAATTAAGTGAATTAGTCTAAAAGGGAAGGAAAATAATTTGGACAATACAAGTTACTATACACAGGATTAAAAGGGGGTCCTAAATTTTTTAGCCTATAGGATCATTCCATGCAATACTTTGTAACTTTCCCAAGTTGGGGTGTTACTCATAGCATTAGCGCACATGCTATCATCTTCTTTACTATCCAATTACTATCTTTCAGTTGTTACTTAAGCGTTCTAATAGCTTCTAACTTGTTCCTTATGCGTGCACTACCCGTCCCTTACCTTGGCCTAGAGGTTTAGGACCTTTATTTAGGATGGTTCTAGACTGACCTATATTTACTTTAAAAAATGAGAAATCTAGGCGACAAACAAAATACCAATAGGACTTTCATGTAAGGAAACAAATAAGGGCTCACATTGACCTCCACATATAAGCAACAAATGCACGCAATTGAATCAACATACTTTGTTAATTTTAGAATCCTATAGGCAGGATATCTATATGAGCAGAAACAGAATGTAAAGAAATAGTTTTGAAGCGAGCATCGAGGCCTATTAGCTTGGCTACTGATTTTATTAAGCATGAATCTGGGCACTTTCAGGCAGCAAATTGTCACAGTTTTTAGGTCAGAATCATTAACAACCTTTATAGACTTGCCTAAGTGATAGCCAGAATTGGTCGAACTCAGAACTGATTAATGGAACCCAATAGGCATGGTTTCTACGAGTTTATTATAAACATATAACATGGTTCCTAAGTGAACTACTGATTTTAATTCATAAAGACAAATTTTGTTCCTTTTAAGTCCTATAGGCATGCTTGCTAATTGCAGAATTGATTTAAACCCCTATAGGCATGATTTCTAAGTTGAGACTGATCCTTACTTCCTATAGGCATGATTTCTAATTACTGACTTGATTTAAACTCCTATAGACATGATTTCTAAGTTTGAAAACTGATTTCATCCTATATGCATGATATCTATTAGTTTAAATCCTATAGGCATGATTTCTAGGTTTGAACTGATCTTTATTTCCTATAAGCATGGTATCTATTAAACGTATGTAGGCAGAATTTTAAGCAGATTGCCAGAAAAAGTTATTATTCAAACAAACAGAATCCTATAGACATGGTATCTAATGCACGTTAGGGTTTTAAAATGTGTGGATCCTAGGATAGGATTTCTAATGTAGAATTATAAACATGATCTCTAATATGCGAGTTTAAAAGTACAAAACTAAACAATCAAGAAATTCCTATAGGCGGGATCTCTAAACAAGTAATGACAATCACACAACTTGATCAACATAATTAAACTTATAGGCAGGATCTCTACCCAAATTTAACAAAAATAGAAGAAAACCCCTCAGATTTCACTAATCAACCCCAAATCTGTTATTACATAAATTATTATAACCCAGAATGAGTAAATTACACAATAGTATCCATTACACTATAGGGAGCCTTCACAGGCCCAATATAAACCTGGGAACCAAGCCTTCCAACAGAACAACTTTGGAGTATAGTAATGATCCATCCATGGCACATTAAAACTCAAGCTTCCAGTGTGTCAAAGCTCCCAAGGGCCTCCAGGACCCAGGGCAATGCTCACACCAGAACCACATTCAGAAGGTAATTCATAAAAGATTGGAAAACCAACTCCAATGTGTCAAAGTTCAAAGGAGTCTCAAGGACCCTAAGCAGTGCTCACATTGGGGGTGGTAGGAACCTAAATAACTAAGAGTAGGAGTTTGGAAAATCATTGCATAAAGGGTAAAGAGAGGAGGGCAGGTTTTAGAAATAGCTTAATTTTCAAAAGCAAACAGATTTAGATTACACGATTGCAAACAGAACTGCACCAAGGAACAGACAGAACCCATCTTCAGCACATAGTTCAAGCAGATTGGCATGTGACTAGGTAGTATTCATGCTAGTATTTAAAACAGTCATGGCTAAAACACAGAAGCAACTAGGCAAAACATTTGAATTAAACAGATATGACATATTAGTTAAGCAACAGACAAGTGATCACACGTTTACAACATCTTGCAAGAAAGCAGACTAAACCTTAATCTTAGGAGAGGATTCATGCTATTTGAAATAACTTAGCCTTAAGCTAATAATATCATCAAACTGTCATAGAAATAACAGAATCATGCTAGGAATTGAAACATGCTAGTCAAACAAAGCATAGAGAGTGGAATTGCAAAGGTTAGGGCATACCAGTTGAGAAGAAAGCAAGTAAAGGTGCAATAACAGTTAATTCCCAGAATAATTTGGCCTTGGATTTCAACCGGCCAAATAATAACCACTTAGTACAGAAATAGAACAAGATAGAACAAAGAGAACTTAGGTTTGTTATGAGAATAACAAGATTGGAGTCTGTATAAAGGGAATGGGGAAGGGGTTAAAATAGTCTTAATGAGATAGAGAAATAAGGCAACGAATCAATCCTACACAAATAAAGAATAACTTCAGAATCAATTAGAATCGGCCTCAATCAATTAACAAGGCAAAATAGCATAAAATCAGGCTAATACCACTTAATTTAAGGAAAACATTATATGGAATCAATCAGTAGTCAAGTACCAGATCAAATAAGGCAAGGAAATAGTTTTGTAATCAATTAGAAGTCAGTTCCATAATCAAAGCATAAAAATTAGGCCAGTAAGAGAGTTAAAGAAAGTAGTATGAGTTATAAATCACATAAATAAGGTAAGAACAGGTAAAATCTTAATAAGGAAATATCGGTACTAAAGGAAAGCTGATTTCAAAACTCAATTTAGGTAAGTAAAATCGATTAACACTTAATTGAAAGAGTTAAAGGTAAAGGGATAGAAACAGTAGGATAAATAAATAATCGAAACCCTAAGAAATACATATAGGTGAAACTAATTAAATCAAGTAAAAAAAATCAGTCAAACAATAGATAAGCAAACCATAGACGAAACATTAAATGTTGAAACATTTTCTTGCAAAAATCCATTAGAACCAAAACCCTAGAAAATCAATAATAAAATAATAAAAGTAGTAAGAAACATAAATATCAAAATTTTAAAGAAGAAATACTAAAACGAACACTAAATCATTTCAGATCTAACAAGATCTAAGCAGATTTATCCAGGAAATAGCCAGGTACATAAAAAATAAACAGAGGTGAACCAAATCTGGTTTGAACCAGAGATTTGAAACCATAAAATACGAAAAGATTCATACTCACAGGTATCGGATTGAACATAGACAAAATAACTGAGATATGAGAGACTTCAAACCAGATTTGGTTTGAGTCTCTTAAGATTCACATCAAGTAACAGAAGAATCGTATAACTAGTAAAGTGATGAAGCCAAATAAGGCATGGAATCGAAGTAAAACCCCATGAATCAAGAGGGATGTGTGACGGCGGGGCTAGGGTTTGGGCGAGAGAGAAGAGAGGAAAGTGGGGGACCCAAAGGCGGCGGGTTGGAAGAAATGAGATAGGGTTTGGGTTTGTTTGATTAATTAATTGGGGTGAGTGATTGACCGTTGATCTTCTAAGATCAACGGCCAGGATTAGAGTTTTAGGCGAGGGAGTCTAATTTGGACGGGTGTGGATCTGGTTTAGGGTTTGGGTATTGGGTTATGGGTTAGGTTAGTATTGAGCTGGGTAGGTTCGAAATAAAATAATAAAAAGGGCTATTACCCAATTAAACTAATAAAATAATTTATGAAAATAATTAATAGATGATAAAAAATGTTATTTGTATATGAAAAATGATTTAAAAGAATTACTCAATATTATAAAAATATAAAATTCATTTTTCGTGTAAATAAAGTAATTATGCACGCATAGACTATTATTGCAAAGTTATTGCAATTATAACCTAAAGATGTAAATATAATTATGCATAAAATGATTAAAACTTAATATAAAAATATAAATGATAAAATTAAGCAATAAAATTATTATAAAATCATTTGTTATGCAATTAGTAATTATTTAGATAATAAAATGCTGGAGTAAATTAATTAAAAATCCTTTTAAACTTACAGAAAATTATGAAAAAAAACTAGTTGATGCTCGTGCACTATTTTGAAGGTATATATGTATTTTTTGAAATATATATGAAAAAATTGGGTATCAACAACTACCCCTCTTAACCCGGAAAAGATGAAAGAGTTGTCGGGTAAAGATATGATGCCAATTTTGACCGAATAGAGTGATTTGAAAATATAGGCCGCACTCCGGTTTCCAAGCTGCCTAGATATCCCTGGTTTTACAGGAAATAGGTCGTGTGTAGTTCTGGATCCACCGGTGGAATAAATAGACGGAGTTGTCACAAGGATGGACAAAAGGTTTCGAATAGGATGAAACGATTATAGTGAGCGGTCAGGTTTGAAATAATTTGAAGGAACTGGAGTGAGATTGCTCATGTTGGGATAACAATTACTCACTGGGTATCCTGCAAATCAAAGGATGTACTGCAAGCATATACGTATAAATTTGCATAAATTTAGACATGATGCAAATTCCCTTTAGACAAAACTGTCTTTGGACGATTGAGGATGACGTCTCTAGACCATGACGTCCCGGGCTATGAATTGTGCAGTAAGGGATTCGCAGGCCATGAAATGATGTTCTCGGACCATGAAAATGGTGCCTCCGAACCATGACGCCTTTGAATAATGATGTGCAAGTTTGAGAGATCCTCAAGCCATGGCATGATGTCTTCCGACTATGAGGATAGTGCCGTCAGACTATGACGCCTTCAGACGTTGGCTATATTCAGCCTATGAGGTGAAGAGACATGATGCTAGAAGCAACAAGAAATGGCTTAGTCTTGCGTGAAATTGAGGGTAGAGCTTAGCCCGAGATAAGAGAATGATGCAAGAGTGAGACAATGCTTAGTTTCGTGCGAGATTCGGGACACTGCTTAGTCCCATGCAAAGAGAAGGCAGTGCTTAGCCTTATGCAAGTAGAGAGGCAGGGTTTAGACTCATGCAAATGATTTATACAGGGCTTAGTCCCATGCAAAGAGAAGGCAATGCTTAGCCTTGTGCAAATAGGGAGGCATGGCTTAGCCTCATGCAAGTGATTTGAGACAGGGCTTAGTCTCGTGCAAGATTCGGGACAGTGCTTAGTCCCATATAGAGAGAAGGCAGTGCTTAGCCTTATGCAAATCGAGAGGCAGGGCTTAGCCTTATGCAAGGATTGAGACAGGTCTTAGTCTCATGCAAAGAGAAGGCAGTGCTTAGCCTTATGCAAATAGAGAGGCAGGGCTTAGTGTCATGCAAGATTCGGGACAATGCTTAGTCCCATGCGAAGAGAAGGCACTGCTTTGCCTTATGCAAATAGGGATGCATGGCTTAGCCTCATGCAAGATTTGGGACAATGCTTAGCCCCATGCGAAGAGAAGGCAGTGCTTAGCCTTATGCAGATACGGAGGCGGAGCTTAGCCTCATGCAAGATTCAGGACAATGCTTAGTCCAATGCGAAGAGAAGACAGTGCTTAGCCTTATGCAAATAGAGAGGCAAGGCTTAGCCTCATGCAAGATGGACAATTCTTAGTCCCATGCGAAGAGAAGGAAGTACTTAGCCTTATGCAAATAGAGAGGCAGGGCTTAGCCTCATACAAGTGTAAGAGTAAGAGTGAAGTATTCTTAGCTGACAATGTGTTTCATGCATAGCGATTGTGTCATTGCGATGGTGTTTATCATGATGATATAGTCCTTCATCCAAAGAAAATTTGTGAGTTTTTTCGGGGGGAGGTGGTTCGTGCCTTTGCTTTCTCGATATGCTCCGCTCTGTCTAAAGATCTTGTTCAAACTATTAGGGTAGCATTTGGCTAAATCACAGTTTCTTTTTCAAAAGCATGCGTGTATAATTTTCCAAAGACATAGTAGTATGCAGTTTATAAGTTAGTTAGATGAATCAGTAACTGTGACATTATTAGAGACATTGCGACTTCCACTGCCGTAGAATTTTGAGGGTCCTCCTCAAAATTCTGCCCCAGTTAACTAGATGACTTTTCTGACTGCTCCATATGTTGCGGTTGACTGAACTTACTTCGGAATTTTGAGGGTCCTCCTCAAAATTCTGCCCCAGTTAACTAGATGACTTTTCTGACTGCTCCATATGTTGCGGTTGACTGAACTTACTTCGGAATTTTGAGGGTCCTCCTCAAAATTCTGCCCCGATTTCTGATTGTGGGAAAATGGAAATCTATTGAATTGTGACCGAACCCACAGGACTGCCTACGTATCCCCTCTTAAACGGGAATCAGGTCAAGCGTGGTTCAATTTACATCATATGAAGAAGCATAAATATTTTACACATATTATCTTTTGACTGCATCTGAATTGATAGGCTTTGACCAGATTTCTCCGTCCATCTCTACGAGTATGAGTGCTCTTCCTGTCAGTACTCTATGAAACATGTAAGGACCTTACCAGTTGGGAGAGAATTTACCTTTGGCCTCATCTTGATGTGGAAAGATCCGTTTCAGTACCAGCTGCCCTGACGTAGTTCAATTTACATCATATGAAGAAGCATAAATAGTTTACACATAATATCTTTTGACTGCATCTGAATTGATAGGATTTGGCCAGATTTCTCCGTCCATCTCTGCGAGTATGAGTTCTCTTCCTGTTAGTACTCTGTGAACCATGTAAGGACCTTGCCAGTTGGGAGAGAATTTCCCTTTGGCCTCACCTTGATGTGGACAGATCCGTTTCAGTACCAGCTGCCCGGGCGTGAACTGTCTTGGCCTGACCTTTTTATTGAAAGCCTTGGACATTCTATTCTGATAGAGCTGGCCGTGACACACTGCATTCATCCTATTTCCGTTTATGAGGGCTAATTGCTCATAGTGTTTCCTTATCCATTCTGCATCACTGAGTTCGGCTTCTTGTATAATTCTTAAAGAAGGAATTTCTACCTCAGCGGGAATGACAACTTCGGTACCATAAACCAACAGATAGGAAGTTGCCCCGGTTGATGTACGGATTGTGGTATGGTATCCCGGTAAGGCAAATGGTAATTTCTCGTGCCATTGTTTGTGATTCTCTACCATTTTCCTTAGTATTTTCTTGATATTTTTGTTGGCGGCTTCTACGGCTCCATTCATTTGAGGCCTGTATGCTGTGGAATTATTGTGCTTGATTTTGAAAGTTTCACACATGGTTTTCATCAGATCACTGTTGAGGTTGGCAGCATTGTAAGTGATGATGGACTCTGGAACCCCAAATCGACAAACAGTACGGTCTCTGACAAAATCTGCAATGACTTTCTTGGTTACTTCTTTGTAAGATACAACTTCAACCCATTTGGTGAAGTAGTCGATGGCCACTAAAATGAACTGGTTCCCGTTTGAGGCGGTGGGCTCAATAGGGCCGAATACATCCATTCCCTAGGCAGCAAAAGGCCAAGGTGAGCTTGTTGCACAAAGCTCGTTTGGCGGTACCCCTGTTATGTCTGCATGTATCTGGCATTGGTAGCATTTCTGAACGTACCGTATGCAGTCTATTTCCATGGTCATCTAAAAGTATCCGGCCCTGAGTATCTTTTTGGCCAAGATAAAACCGTTCATATGTGGGCCGCAGGTTCCAACATGTATTTCCTCAAGAAATTTGGAAGCCTCTTTTGCGTCAACACACCTTAATAATACCAGATCGAGAGTTCTCCTGTATAGGGTTCCTTCACTTTGGAAGAAATGATTGGACAATCTCCGAAGGGTGCATGTTCCGACTATTTTCTTTTTGTCAAATATTCTTTGATGCCGTGGAACCAGGGGTTTCCATCCGTTTCTTCTTCAACATGAGCATAGTATGCCGGCTGATTATGGATCCTCACCGGGATGGGATCGATGAAATTCTTGTCTGGATGTTGTATCACTGATGATAAGGTGGCCAATATGTTTGCGAATTCATTCTGAATTCTGGGGACGTTCCGGAATTCTATCTTTGTGAACTGCTTCTTCATTTCTTGTACATGATGCAGATATGGCAGTATTTTGGAATTCTTGGTAGATCATTCTCCTTGTACTTGATGTACTAGCAGGTCTGAATCGCTAATTACCAATAATTCTTTAATATTCATATCCACGTCCAGGTTGAACCCTAATATGCAGGCTTTCCACCATGTCGTTAGTGCATGAGAACCTGAGTTTTACAGACACGGGATAATGATGACCGGTGTCTAATACCAAGACGGCTCCGATACCCACTCCTTTAGAATTTGCTGCTCCGTCTAAAAACATCCTCCAACCGTCGTAGGCTTCAACAATATCTTCTCCTACGAATGATACCTCCTCATCAGGGAAATACGTTTTTAGGGGTTCGTATTCTCCTCCTACAGGATTCTCAGCAAGATGATCTGCTAATGCTGGTCCCTTGACTGCCTTCTGAGTTACGTAGATAATGTCAAACTTACTCAATAAGATTTGCCACTTGGCCAGCTTCCCAATAGGCATGGGTTTCTGAAAGATTTACTTCAGGGGATCCATCCTTGATATGAGATATGTAGTATAGGCACAGAAGTAGTGCCTCAGTTTCTGGGCTATCCAGGTCAAGGCACAACATGTGCATTCCAGCAAAGAATATCGTGCTTCGTAAAGAGTGAACTTCTTGCTTAAGTAGTATATGTCCTGCTCTTTTCTTCACGTCTCGTCATGTTATCCCAGAACACAATCGAAGGCTCCATCTAACACTGCAAGGTAGAGTAGTAGTGGTTTACTAGGCTCTGGCGGGACTAATACTGGTGGTGTGGACAATTATTCCTTGATTTTGTCAAAAGCCTTTTGACAATCCTCGGTCCAACTGGTTGCGGCATCCTTCTTCAACATTTTGAAAATTAGATCACATATTACTCTGGACTGTGCTATGAAACGACTGATGTAGTTGAGACGTCCCAAGAAACTCATCACATCCTTCTTGCTTTGGTAATCCTGGATGGCTTTAACCTTTGACGGGTCCAACTCTATTCCTCGACGACTGACGATGAATCCCAACAATTTTCCGACAGGAACCCCGAATGCACGTTTTGCGGGGTTTAACTTTAGATTGTACTTTCGTAGCCGGTCAAAGAATTTCGACAAATCTGCTATGTGATCTGTATCCCTCTTGGATTTGATGATGACATCGTCAACATATACCTCTATTTATTTATGTATCATATCATGGAAGATCGTTGTCATAGCCCTCATGTAGGTGGCCCCAGAATTCTTCAGACCAAACGACATCATTTTGTAGCAGTACACTCCCCTTGGTGTAATGAAGGCTGTTTTATCGGCGTCTTCTTTGTCCATCCAGATCTGATGGTAACCCGCGAAGCAATCTACAAAAGACTGGAGTTCATGCTTGGCGCAATTGTCGATCAGAATGTTTATGTTTGGTAGCGGGAAATCATCCTTGGGACTTGCTTTGTTTAGATCCCGATAATCAACACAGACTCTGACTTTCCCATCTTTCTTTGGAACTGGTACAATGTTGGTCAACCAAGTTGGGTACTTCACCACTCTGAGGACCTTGGATTTGATCTGCTTAGTGACTTCTTCCTTGATTTTCAGGCTCATGTATGGCTTGAATTTTCTGAGTTTTTGCTTCACTGGAGGACACATTGGATTTGTAGGTAACTTTTGAGCCACTATGGATGTGCTCAACCCTATCATGTCGTCATATGACCATGCAAAGATATCCTCATATTCTTTCAAGAACCGTGTGTATTCTTCTTTCTCTAACGGTGACAAATGGATGCTTATGCGGGTTTCCTTGACGGTTTATGAATCTCCCAAGTTGACTATCTCGGTCTCGTCCATGTTAGGAATTGGGATTGTTCTCTAAGTTCTCCACTTCTCTGACAATTTCCTCGGGTATTACATCCTCTTCTTCTATTTCTTCCGAGTCACTGTCCTTCTGTTGCATTGTCTTATTACATGTCACAATCGTTGGTTCATCAAGGGAAGAAATAGTAATGTTGTAGGGATCAATATATGAAAGAAAATAGTAATAATAAAACATCACGCCATTTAAAGGGTTAAACAAAATGATTTCAAATAATGTTTTCGAAACGGAACACTGAAAGTAAATATTATTTAAAACAAAATGCCAAAGAGGAAATCATTTTCAAAAGTAAACAATGCTATCAGCCTTGCTACTTCGAGATTCGTCGGGCCCTTGATGGTTTAACAATCTAGTTCTTGAGGAATGCTCCTTTCTCCACAGTCTGGATGGTGTGGCCTTCTTCCTCCTCCTCCTCAACTATTACACAACAATCCATATCATCATTTTCCAAGAACAAATTCCCCAATGTTGCCAAGGCTTCTTCTTCTTTTGATCCCCATACTGTATCCGCCTGCTGGAAGGTCTGATTCAGGTGCAACATGGTTTGCTCAAGAGGATAGCATGGAACACGCCATGGTGGAGACCAACTCTGATATACCTGCCAGGTATACTGATATCTGAGCCTGGAGGTTGTGCTATGGCGCTTCAGCTGTATTGGTTTGGAGATACCTTGAAGCTTTTTACCAAGCCCCTTACCATGTTCATACCCTGCCCATGCCAATATGCTCTCTATTTTGCTACTCCACCATTTATCCTTCTCAATCGGTTAACACGCTCGATGCGATGGTAGGTTTCTCCACCTAACTTCCTTCTGTTTTCTACCACCGAAACAATCTGACTGGTGTAACTGGGATTGCTCCCATCTCCATGGATGATCAATTCTTGATGGTTCCACTCAAATTTTACCACTTGGTGCAAAGTGGATGCGACAGCTCTAGCGACATGTATCCAAGGCCGTCCCAACAACAGATTGTAGGAGGAGGATATGTCTAGCACCTGGAATTCAACATTGAACCAAGTAGGACCCATTTGCAAGCATAGGTTGGTTTCTCCAATCGTGGCTCTCTATGACCCATTGAATACTTTCACATTCATAGTCCCTGATCGTATTTCATGTAGGCTCTTTCCCAACCTCTTCAGGGTTGTCAACAGACAGATATTTAGGCTAGACCCTCCGTCTATCAGAACTCTGGCAATGAACTTATCTTCATATTGCACTGTGATGTGCAGTGCCCGATTGTGATTCAATCCTTCAGGTGGAAATTCTTCTTCATGGAAGGTTATATTATGGATTTCTAACACTCGTCCCGCCATATTGGCCATTTCTCCGCTAGTAATGTTGTTGGGCACATATGCTTCATTCAGTACCCTCATCAGAGCATTCCTGTGTGCTTCGGAATTTTGCAGCAGTGATAAGATGTATATCTGGGCGGGAGTCTTATTCAGATGATCAATAATAGAATACTCTCTTGCTTGTACTTTCCTCCAAAGGTCGTCTGGACCAGTTTCAATGACGAGTTGTTTGTTAGAAGCTTGCTTACTGGTTTCTCCCAAACGCTCAGGTGTGTAAATTCTTCCTGTTCTGGTCATTCCTTGTGCGGCGTCGGGCTCTTCCGTCTTTACTTTCCCTTTTCTCCTAGATTCAGCAACATAATCCCAAGGTACAACGTCAGAACTCAAAAGGTGGTGTGGATGCCACCGTCACGGTAAAAGGGGTGGATACTTCTACCTCAAACGGAGTAGGTGTAGCTGCAGGTGGTATCATTTCTACTTCAAAGGGAGCCGATACGGCTACCTCAACTTTGACTGGAGGTTGTACCTGTACCACAATGGGATTGAGCATGACTGTCGGCTTCTTAGGATCATCATCTTCCCGGATAAGTCCATTTGATCCCTCGGGATCCCATTCTTCATCGATTTTTATTACATTGACTAGTTCACCCCTATGATATGGGAGAGTGTTGTTGCAGACATTGGGTGTGGTTTCTTTCGCCTGTATGACCTTGGAATCAATCAGTGTTTGGATCTTATCTTTCAGGGTGCGGCATTCATCAATAGTATGTCTCTTTCATACCGGAATGGTACGCACACGTCTTGTTTGGGTTGACCCATTGTGATGAGTTTTACATAGCCACAATGGTAATAGGGGTGACATATCCAGAAGCTTTTAATATTTCATACAATTGGTCAATGGGTTCAGCAATAGGGGTGTATTGTCTGGGTGGTTTACGATCAAAATTGGGCCTGGGTTTTTGGTAATTTGGACGAGCTGGAGGTGAATGATAATAGGCTGGTTGGGTATTATAGGTGTGGTAAGCGGTAGCGGGTTAAGGATATCCGGGAGGTAAGGTTGGTATGTGGGTGGAGGTGTTTGGTACACAAATGGAGATTTCGTACCTTGGGCAACCAATATTGTTCCCACTTCTTTATTCTTTGATATGCCACCTGATTGTAGTGCTTTATTCGTGGCATGTAGTGCCTCAAAATTTGTCACCTTTCCACTTTTGATACCTTACTCGATCCTTTCTTCGAGCTTGATGATATCGGAGAACTTGTGATTCTCGATTACCATTAACCTTTCGTAATATTGTGGATCCTGAGACCTGACAAAGAACTTGTTCATCTGCTCTTCATCTAATGCCGGCCTGACCTTTGGTGCTTCTGACCTCTATCGAGTAGCATACTTGCGAAAAGTATCAGTGGGCTTCTTCTTGATATTCTGGATATAGAAGACGTCTGGTGCATTTTCCGTGTTGAATCTGAATCTATCCATGAAATCTGATGCCATGCTTACCCAATTATCCCATTTCTTAGGATTTTGACTTATTTACCAAGATAGGGCGTCTCCAGTGAGACTTCTCATGAATATCTTCATGCGAATCCTTTCGTCCATTCCAACCCCTACGAGCTTGTCACAGTAGGTCCGCAAATGTACCTTTGGGTCACCTGTTCCATCGAACATCTCGAACTTAGGAGGTTTGTAACCCTCTGATAGTTCCAAATCTGGTTGAATGCACGAATCCTTATAATTCAAACCTTCGATTCATTTGCCTCCTTCAACACCCTGAACTCGGCTTGTGAGTTTCTTGAGATCCTCTGCCATGTTCTTAGTGAGCAGGTCCCTCTCAACGGATTCTGGTGTATATGAGATTGGTTGAGTAGAGTGGGGTAAGGTTTTCACGTATATGAGGTTGTTTTTTGGTGAAGGCCAAAAGTTTGGGTATAGTGGTGATCATTGGTTGAATTTTGGGGATCAAGGTTAGGCTATGAGGTATTCTGAGTTGTGTGATAAGTGGTTTGCGGATATTGAGTCGGGAGATGCTAATGTTGAGAAGGTGTATGTATGGGTAAAATATTTTGAGGAGGGGTTGTATATTGGTGGGGTGTAGGAGGATTCTGGGTGTTGGTTCGGTGTATTCTGAGGAGGTGCCGGGTTTTAGGTATTTGGATGGTTGTTATCTGGGACGTTTAGTGGGAGAGGTTTGCCAAGTTACGAACCTGCTCAAGCTCACCTTGTAGTTTAAGTATTTTCTTTTCAAGCCGCAAAACCAAGTCATTTGGTGCCGGAGTACTCCGACCATCAGAAGTTTCCGTATTCTCAGTATGTGCAGTGTTGTCGCCACTCATTATCCGTCTTAGATTTCCCTTTGCCCTTTGATGCACCTGGAGTAGGAGGAGGTGGAGGGTCTCTGGATCTGGTGTGATAGGATGATGATGCCAGTATGTGTGAGCCAACCTTAGGGGATGGGAATAATTAAAAAAAGAAAGAAAAACAAAAGGTAACCAAGTTAGTGAGAGTTCTGAAAAATGTTTGCAGTATTTAAACACATATTGCGGGAATGTAAATTCACGTCCTAATTTGGGAGCCTTGTTATGCCCGAGGTAGGCCTAGCGACAAGTAAATTTGGAGAATTTTAATGCCAATAATTTCCTCATTTCATTAACGCAATAAATAATATGAATCTAAAACGACAATAAGGTAAGTCACTAATGGCACTTGACCTTATTACATTCGAAAAGCAAAAACGAATAAACCTAATCTACTTGGTCCTAGATAGGACCTTCTCCATGCCTGGTTCTCTTGGCTTCATCGATCAGGTTCCCCAGGTCGCGCATGCCCAGCAGCAGGTATGCCCTGGCGAGATGTCCTCCTTCGATACCTTCAGCAGTCTGGCAGTCTATGACTCTTTTCCTCATCTTCCCTTCCAGCTCCATCAGACCCTGCTCCAGATATTCTAAACTTTCATTCGATCTGGTAGCCGTTTCCTTCCATTCATTGATTAATTCCATATCAGTCTTGTGTTGTTCCAGATGCTCAGCTTCAGACTCGCGAACCCTTTTGCGCAGTCTGTTATACTTCACATGTGCTTCGGCAGCTTCATCTATGACTCCGTTTCCTTGACCGACCCCTGGCTCGACTATTCCTGCTATGCAGTCCTCCAACCATGATGGGTAAAAGTACATGTGTCCTGCGTGATATCGATCTGGATCGATGGTGTCCCTTTCCACAATAATCTTCAAGTGCCACATATGTTGAGCTTCACATTTGTATGGGATTTCATCATCTTGGAAATCCGCCCTGTAGTGACTCATTTTGGAGACTCGTGGTATAATCTGTTTTCTACCAGCTTGTCTCATGACCTTGATAGGAACATAAGGGTGTATACCCCTTAACCCGATCAACACCAAGTGTGAAGCATCCCTAGATCAGATGATGAACTCATTGGTGGGGAACCACTCGAACATCCAATGAACCTGGTCCTTAGTCAAGTTGTCGAAAAATTGCACCCATTCTATAGCACTCTTTGGCTGAACAAACCTGTCTGGGATAAAGGTCATTCTCTTGGGGTGATGAAAGGATATGTGATCGTTCCACGGTCTTCGTGGAAAATCTTGGTGGTATTGACTTTTCTGGAAATGTTCTAGCAACCAAAATTGGAATAGCAGGTTACAACCCTCGAAGTGTTTGAACCCCTTATGGCAGCGATCCAAGGCCCAATATCTGTCTTCTATAATTATAGGGACAATGGTATATGTTTGTCGCTCGATTCCTCCCATTAAAGCTTTGATTACCATGGCCAGTCTGGTGTGAACTCTGTCCTTTTTGCTTGGAAACACTATCATACCCAAGAAGCAGAACGATAAACACAAAAACCCTGCGATGAATCCAACGCAAGGAAGTGATAGAGAAGTCGTCATGGAAGATACGGTAGGATTTGCTGTGACCGTATCGTTCATAAAGGAAGTCAAAGGGTACATAGGACTGCTTCAGACACATCAAGTCGTCATTCTTTTTCAAACCCATCATTTTCAGAAACCTTCTGGGAGTGCGATTTTCTGGCACCAACCGGGACTGTCCCAGGATACTCCAGCGAATCCCCCTATTTCCTCTAGAAGAGGAGTCATTTCTATGTTGCCAAAATGGAACACAAACCTTTCTCCGTCCCAGAACATAGTAGCAGCTTCAATCAACATGTTGTTCAATCAACATAGTTCAAGCAGATTGGCATGTGACTAGGTAGTATTCATGCTAGTATTTAAAATAGTTGTGGCTAAAACACAGAAGCAATTAGGCCGAACATCTGAACTAAACAGACATGATATATGAGTTACACAATATACAAGTAATCATATGTTTACAACATCTTGCAAGAAAGCAGACTAAACTTTAATCTTAGGAGAGGATTCATGCTATTTGAAATAACTTATCCTTAAGTTAACAGTATCATCAAACTGTCATAGAAAGAACAAAATCATGCTAGGAATTGAAACAGGCTAGTCAAACAAAGCATAGAGAATGAAATTGCAAAGGTTAGGGCATACCAGTTGAGAAGAAAGCAAGTAAAGGTGCAATAGCAGTTAATTCCCAGAATAATTTGGCCTTGGCTCTCAGTCATCCAAATAATAACCACTTAGTACATAAATCAGAATAAGAGAGACAAAGAGAACTTAGGTTTGTTGTGAGAATAACATGATTCGAGTTTGTGTAAAGGGAATGGGGAAGGGGTTTAAATAGTCTCAATGAGATAGACAAACAAGGCAATGAATCAATCCTAAGAAAATAAGGCATAACTTCAGAATCAATTAGAGTCGACCTCAATCAATTAATAGGGCAAAATAGATAAAATCAGGCTAATACCACTTAATTTAAGGAAAAAATTATATGAAATCAATCATTAGTCAAGTACCAGATCAAATAAGGCAAGGAAATAGTTCCGGAATCAATTAGAAGTCAGTTCCATAATCAAAGCATAAAAATCAGGCCATTAAGGGAGTTAAGGAAAGTAGTAAATCACATAAATAAAGTAAGAACATGTAAAATCTTAATAAGAAAATACTGGTACTAAAGGAAAGCTGATTTCAAAACCCAATTTAGGTAAGTAAAATCGATTAACACTTAATTGAAAGACTTACGGGTAAAAGGGCAGAAACAATATGATAAATAAATAATCGAAACCCTAAGAAATACATATAGATGAAACTAATTAAATCAAGTAAAAAAAATCAGTCAAACAATAGATAAGCAAACCAGAGACGAAACATTAAACATTGAAACATTTTCTTGCAAAAATCCGTTAGAACCAAAACCCTAGAAAATCAGTCATAAAATAATAAAAGTAGTAAGAAACATAAATATCAAAGTTTTAAAGAGGAAATACTAAAACGAACACTAAATCATTTCAGATCTAACAAGATCTAAGCAGATTTATCCAGTAAATAGCCAGGTTCGTAAAAAACAAACAGAAGTGAACCAAATCTGGTTTGAACCAGATATTTGAAACCATAAAATACAAAAAGATTCGTACTCAGGTATCAGAGTGAACATAGATGAAATAGCTGAGATATGAGATACTTCGAACCAGATTTGGTTCGAGTCTCTTGAGATTCACATCAAGTAATAGAAGAATCGTATAACCAGTAAAGAGATGAAGCCAAATAAGGCATGGAATCAAAGGAAAACCCCATGAATCAAGAGGAATGTGTGACGACGAGGCTAGGGTTTGAAGAGGTGAGAGAGAAGAAAGGAGAGTGGGGGATCCAAAGGCGGGGGGTTGGAAGAAATGAGATAGGGTTTGGGGTTGATTGATTACTTTAAAAGGGTGAGTGATTAAGGGCCGTTGATCTTTTGAGATCAACGACCAGGATTAGAGTTTTAGGCGGGCGGGTCTAATTTGGAAGGGTATGGATCTGGGTTAGGGTTTGGGTATTGGGTTATGGGTTAGGTTAGTATTGGGCTGGGTAGGTCCGAAATTATTTAATAAAAAGGGTTATGTTTTAAATACCCAATTAAACTAATAAAATAATTTATGAAAATAATTAATAGATGATAAAAAAATGTTATTTGTATATGAAAAATGATTTAAAATAATTACTCAATATTATAAAAATATAAAAATTCATTTTTCGTGTAAATAAAGTAATTATGCACGCCTGAGCTATTATTATAAAGTTATTGCAATTATAACCAAAAGATGTAAATGATAAAATTAAGCAATAAAATTATTATAAAATCATTTGTAATGCAATTGGTAATTATTTAGATAATAAAATGCTGTAGTAAATTAATTAAAAATCCTTTTAAAATTACAGAAAATTATGAAAAAAACACTAGTTAATGCTCATGCACTATTTTGAAGGTATATATATGTATTTTTTGAAATATATATGAAAAAATTGGGTATCAACAACTATTAATTTCACTCCAAATTTTGACCAATACAGTTAGTCCCTCCACTTATTGAGGTCGTGGCCTCTAACGTCCTCGATGAGCGGAGTTCATCGTGCTCGTTACGAGAGAAATTTGGTCGTGGCGGTTGGATTGGTCGAAGTCGGGTTATTGGTTTCCAGCGAGGCTACAATTGGTGTAGGTGACGTTAGGTGTCATCATCTTCACACGCGTCATCATTATGCGTCTTCTCGATGCAGGGTCTGCACTGTTGGTGCTTCAATTTTGGTGCCATTGACGGCATTTTGGCCTCGATTTTGGTGTCACACAAACTTATTAATAGGGGAGAGTAGTTTCTCATTTTAAACTTTCACTATTTCCTTCTGCTCAAGCACATATTCTCTCTGTGAGCTTCTCCTCCATTTCTTGTGATTTCTTCACCTCCGATTTCCAATTCCTTTCCTAGTCGCTAGCCCCTTTCTCTTATTTTGTTGCGTATATATCACACTGTCGGTATGTCGACTTCCCCTCACAGTCATGATGAAGTTTCTGATGCCACCCCTTTATCAGTGGCCATTCCTCCTACGAGTGAGGAGCCATCGGTTGAAGGAGATGGCAATTTTCCCACCGTTGAGGAGGTGGTGCCTTGAAACCCTACAGTTATGAATGATTTTTTTTCAAGAACCTGTAACTGAGCTTTCTGAGTTGGGGCCAGCTAAGTTGGCTGACATGCGGTCTAAATATCGCATCCCTCATCACGTCGAGGTCGTCCTTCCGAAGAGGAGCTTGTCGATGTTCGTGTCAAGACACATGCATCTCGTGAAGCTTGTGGTTATGCGCCCGATACGCCTGGCGGGGATGATGATGAAGACGCCATGGACGGGCTTGCCTCCGATCCTTGGTATGACGAAGAATATGCTGATGGGGATGATGCGGCATAAAGCCCTTTGTATTTAATTTTTGGTTGTTATGCTACTTTTGTGAAGGCGTACTTGAGCCCTTTGTAAAAAACGAGTAATGTAACTCAATCAATTTTAATGGGATGGTTACCTTTTTCTATACGCTTTTGGATTCACGCTTTCTTGTTGCTTATCTTATTTTCTTGTGATGTTGTTTCCGGGGAGGCTGATCGTAGACTGACTTGAGGTCAAGGTTTAGTAGAGCGTAGAGTAATTTGAGCTTTGCCAAATGTGATATAATTCGAGCGAGGTCGAATGCATATGATTTGAGCGAGGTCGAATGCAAATTATTCGATCGAGGGAGAATGCAAATAATTCGAGCGAGGGCGAATACAAATGATTCGAGCGAGGTCGAATGAAAATGATTCGAGCAAGGTCGAATGTAAATGATTCGAGCGAGGTCGAATGTAAAGTGTAGAATGTAGTACGATTTGGAGTTGTGCGAAAGATGCTGCATATTGCTTTGTTTATTCATTTCATTGGAGAATATTACATGCTTTGTTTAATACATATATTTGAGAAGTTCTCCATCTACCTAGTCCCTTAATTGTTCTGCCTTGAGTAGTCAATAGGCGGAGCGATGAACCATAAACTTGAACTTTGATACGTCCCCTTCATCGCCTCATTAAAAACCTCCTCGGTAAAACCCAAATAGGGATAAAAACCCGAGTGAGGGAAAAAAGTATTGTTGTTTTAGACTTCAATACCACACGAGAAGATATGTTACTTTGTGTGGTACCCAATTTTCGAGTGCTGTCTCAGTAGAAGAACCTGGTTCTTCTTGGTGTTCCAACTACTACTGTTGCGGAATAATAAAAAGCAGTAAAGTAAAAACACAGAGATTTTTATGTGGAAAACACCTGGCTCAAAAGGTGAAAAAACCACGACGTACTCCTCAGTAGGATTTGCTCAAACTCTTCACTAAAGCTCTGATCCAAACGGACTTACAAAATAAACTCTTTTGTAATCCTAGGACTAACTCTAATCCCTTTGTAGTAACTAGCCCCTTGCTAATTTCTACACACCTCAAGTTAACTCTAACTTGAAAAATACGTACCTATTACAATTGCTTCTATGAAAGCTGAAAGATAACTGGTTCTTCTAGTTGAACTGTAGCCTCAATAAACAATCAGATGAGACTGGTTCTTCTAATTGAACTGTAGCCTTTGCATCGCACAATGATTCTGCTAGCAAAATAACTCTGGGAATTTTGCTTTCAGACTTTGATTCACTTCAGCTTTTGTGCGTGTAGAATTCCAGCAGAATTACATCAAGTATTTATAGAGTCAGTCGTTGAGCTTGTCTTCCAATTCTAGTCCAACTCTACATGGGTGAACAAATTCGAACCAAACTCAACTTCCTTTATTTTGTTACTTTTCTTACTGAATTCGATTTCAATTAATCAGATCAGTTTGCAACCTTTTAGCATTAGGAGACAATCTCTTGGTTCATTGATATTTCATATTCACAAAGATCTCCTAAGCATATACGGTTCATGTGCCAACTATTTAGTTCAAGATGTGTGCTCTGATGGACCAGGTTCAACTGGTCAGCCATTTGTCAATCTTCAAAACTATGCAGTGACATGGGTCAACAAATTCCCCCTTTTTGATGATGACAAACTCTGTGCTTAATCCTGTATACACTTCAAACAACTTTGTATCGTTTTAAGCATTAATTATAGAGAATCCAGGTTCATTAGGTTATAAATATCACTTTAAAAAACATTTTGAAAAGTTTAGCAAGTTCAGCACATATCTTCCCCCTTTTGGCATCATTGAGAAGTTTGTAAAATGATATACTTACCAGTTTTATTAATTATTACTCATGGCCATTGAGGCAAATGCAGGTGCAAAGCATGATTAATCAACACAAGAAGCCAATAAATGTTAGCTAACTAAGAAATTGAGACAAGTCAATAACTAAAAGCAAAATTCATTGATTAGTAATGATAATTAACCACCATACAGAAAAACAAAAACAAACCAACCATGAGCAAGAAAAAAGAGTAAAAAGAACTGAAACTGATAACTTGTCTAAAGATGGGTTATGGAAGCTCTGAGAAGCCTAAGGATGGGAAGGTGCAGAGGAGGTTGTGGTCTTGGATTATAGGAGAGACATCATTTGTTGAAGAACACCCTCGTTCTTTTCTTTCTCCTTTGCTAATTCATCTCTAAGAGCATCCCGCGCAGCTTCAACCTCAATCACATGAGACTTCAAACGAAGGATCTCCATATCCTTAATCTCGTTTTCCTGCACTAGAGTTCTAACTTTGCTGTTGACTGGTTTCCTAGATGAACCAGGTTCTCCACAGGAACATTGACATTGTAGTCACATGTAAGCAAAGTTTCCTTCCCAAAATAGTCTTTGGAAGTAGCTATCTCAGCCTTCTTTACTGGAACCTCAAAATGTGCAAGCACTGTTGTTAGAATGAAGCCATAAGGAATTGCGTGTGCTTTTGTTCCATTCACCACTCTGTCAAAGAGTTGGATGATGAAAGCCGACCAATTAATTTTCTTTCCCCTGTACAAGCATTCCATCAAAGTAAGATCCATATAATTTTCCATGTGCCTTCTTTCTTGTCTAGGAAGTAGGAACTTGATGACTAACTCAAAGAGTAGCTTGTGCTCTGGCTTCATCTCACTCTTGTAAACCGGCCTGGGTTCAATCTCCTTCTCACTATCACTAAAGAACCTGGTGATGTTGATTGATGAGGCCATCCCATCTAGACAAGGCCATCTCTGCCTTGTGTAGTCCTCATAGCCCTCAGCTGGTATGTTAAGAATAACACCAAGTTCTTTAACATCAAAGGAAACTTCAATTCCTTTGACCATAGAAGTGACCCTGCCTTCCTTGACAATGACATTCCCCATAAACTCTACCAACTCAGCTCTTGCCAGCCTGCCTTCCATGCGAAGGACTAGGTCCTTCCAGCCTTGCACCTCCAGAGTTTCCATCAAATATTGCATTCCAGGCTCCTCTAAATCCTTCACCAGCTTACCCTTCAGTATTGTTCTTTTTCCAAACATGGTAACTCTGTCAGTCACCTCTCCAATTTCCTTCTCCTCGTCTCCACTCCAGTCTGCATCATCATCCTCAACAACTTTCACTTTCTTTGGCTTGACCCTGGTCTTCTTAACAGATCTTGTTGGTGTGAAGGACATTCTAGCTGACTTCTTTGAAGAAGCCTTAGACTTTGTGGGTTTTGGTGTCTCAGCCATGCTTGGAGCAGGTTGCTCCTCCTGTTGGACCAGGTCCAACCCAGTATCTTCAATCTCAATAGCCTCAACAGGCTCTCCAACTTTTGCTTTTCCTTTTGCCCTCTTCTTCTTGCTCTTCTTCAGACCCTTTTCTAATTTCTCTTCTTCTACTCTCACAGTGCTACGAGTAGCTCTTACTTTTGGAGCAGAAACATCAGCAACTTCAGAAGTTTTTCTTTTATTTGAAGGAACTTGGTGAGTTGCCTTCTTGGGTTTCTGACTCCTTCTTCTCTTGGGGTTATAAGACTCCCCCAGTTTCTTCAACCTTTCAGCCAATGTTTCTTCCCCCGATGAACCAGGTTCATCTGTTCCTTTCTTCAGACTTGCAGGACTTGTTGCAGCTTCCTCAACTATGCTTTCCCTAAATCCGTGACGTTTTCTCCCATAGTTTCAGGAATGGGACCACAGATAACCAGCATGGTACCATCCTCCCTAGATCCCCTCACATATTCTTCTCCCTCTCTCTCAAGAATTCTTTCTTTTCTCCCACCCTTCTTCCTTCCAGGTATTTCAACATCAATAACAGACCCAACCAACACGAATCTTTTATCACCAGAAGTAAATTCAGAATCAATTTCAAGATTACCTTTTTCAGAACTGGTTGAACCAGGTGCTTCTTCCTCATTAGCTGATTTAAAGGATTCACTGGATGAATCTGACTTAGTACCTTCATCTTCTTTAATAAGATCCTCCAAGAATTTTTCCCTAGCCCCAGAAGTAACAGATTTCCGGGCAAGATCTTTAACACGACGATTCTTGGGGGCAGGAGTAGGGTTTGGAGTGGGTTCAAGAATGGGTGTATTTTCAGGGGATGATGGAATTTCTGGTGATTCAGAGCTGTAAACAGATGGAGAATTGGAGATAGATTCAGAATGTCCTCCATCGTAATCACGATTAGGTGAGGAATTAGACGAAGAAGCTGGTGGAGGTTAAGACATTTTTATGCTTTGTTAGGAGGAAAGGATTAGTTGCAAGTTTTGGGTTGTGTAGTATGAGTTAAACTTGGTTTGAAGATTTCTTTATGAAGAGATGAGTAATGATTGCCTTTTATAAGATATGTCCATTAATTTTACAACGGATAAATTTTTTATTCAAGTGGAAGTCTAATAGTTGTAGGAGTGTCATTGATTTGACGGTTGAGAGTTCCCTATTTCTAGGCTAATTGAGTATTGATGTGACTCCTTGGAATGAGTTCATTTATGTATTAGTAAAAAGACTTAGGAATGAACCAAATATAGATAGAATCCTGCTCATGTGTTACTGTAATTGAATTACTATATGGAGAAGAGTACGTACCTTGTCAGTAAGATGAATCAGCATAGATGAACCAGATTCATCTTGTTAGAAATCTTTAAATTGCCTCAATTTACAAATATAGATAAACATTATTAGTATCCAGGGAATCATATTAATACATGGCACAAGAGTATGGCAATAAAGACATGATGCTGAACAATTATTAATCTGATTAAGTACCTAATTAAAATTTTCTAGCCAAAAAAATTCATTTATATATATTGTTTTCAATCAGGTGATCTTAATCATCCCTAATTCCAACCTGTTTCTCTCAAAATGCTCCCTACTAAGTGCTTTAGTGAATATATCAGCAATTTGATGATCAGTAACACAAAATTCGATTGAGATCATTCTTTTTTCATAGTTATCCCTTATGAAATGGTGTCTAACATCTATGTGCTTAGCCCTTTTGTGATGAACCGGGTTCTTTGTGATACTAATAGCAAGTGTTATCACAAAAAATAGGAATGCATCCCACATCAATACCAAAGTCCATGAGTTGTTGTTTGATCCATAACAACTAGGCACAGCATGAGGCTGCAGCCACATATTCAGCCTCCGCAGTAGACAGGGCTACTGAATTTTGTTCTTGGTAGCCCAAGACACAAGGCATGAACCCAAAAAGTGAGCCATACCTGAAGTAATTTTCCTGTCAACCAGGAATCCTGCATAATCAACATCAGAATATCCTACAAGGTCGAAATTACTACCTTTAGGATACCAAAGGCATAAATCAGTGGTGCCTTTCAAATATCTCAAGATTCTCTTTACTGCAATGAGGTGGGACTCCTTTGGATTTGCCTGAAACCTAGCACACAATCCCACGCTGAACACAATATCAGGTCTGCTGGCAGTGAGATACAATAGAGACCCAATCATCCCTCTATATAGCTTCTGATCAACAGATGAACCAGGTTCATCCACATCCAATTTTGTAGTTGTGGCTATGGGAGTGTCTATTTCTTTTGAGTCTTCCATTTTAAACTTCTTGAGCAATTCTTTCACATACTTTTGTTGGTGGATCATTTTTCCATTTGGGCTTTGTTTAATTTGAAAGCCTAAGAAAAAGTT